>JAQZBX010027722.1:0-28197 GCA_029593785.1 Cabassous unicinctus | reverse complement strand
AAAACAAAACACCCTCAATGTTGTAGTTTCAACCAAATAGCCACAAATCCCCAGAGTTCATCCACTCCCTCCTCCAACCCTCCACATAGTTCCATAGAGTGTGTAACCCCCCACACACCCTATGGCCTTCAAATCCAGCACTGCCCAATCCAACCACATCACTGAACCAAAATCATGCCAATCCACTGCACAAATACCCCCTTCCTACCCATATAGGCATTGCCTTAAAACCCTCTAGTCCATTTCTGGCTCCTGTAAACCTCTCTTCCATACTTTAACTCTATGAGTCTGCTCAATTTGTTTAATTCATATCAATATGGTCATGTAATATTTGTCCTTCAGTGCCTGGATTGCTTCACACAAGATAAGGTTTTCAAGTTTGATCCATGTTATCCCATCTGTGAATACTGTATTCATTCTTATATCTGAGTAATATTCCACTCTATGTATATACCAGAGTTTGTTTATACATTCATCTGTTGACAGACATTTGTGTTGTTTCCAACTTTTGGTGATAATGAATGATGCCACTATGAACACTGTTGTGCATAAAATTTTTCGAATCCCTACTTTCAATTTTTCTGGGTATATACCCCAGAGTGCGGTTTCTGGATCAAATAGTAGTTCTATAGTTAGCTTCATGAGGAATTGCCAGACTGTCCTTTACAATGGTTGCACCATTCAGCATTCCCACCAGCAGTGGATAAGTGTTCCCATTCCTTCACATCCTCTGCAACCCTTACAGTCCTCTGTTTTTTTAATAGCCACCAGTCTAATGGGTATAAGATGATATTTCATTGTTATTTTGATTTACATTTCTGTAATAGCTAGTGATGTTGAGCATCTTTTCCTGTGCTTTTTAGCCATTTGTATTTCTTTTTTGGAGAAATGTCTATTCAAATCACTTGCCCATTTTTTAAAATGAGTTGTTTGTCTTTTAATTTTTGAGGTGTAGGATTTCTTTATACATGCTGGATATTAGGTCCCTATCAGATATATTGTTATCAAATATTCTCTCCCATTGAGTAGGCTGTCTTTTCCTTTCTTTACAAACTACTTTGAGGTGCAAAAGTTTTTTTTTTTTAATTTGAGGAGGTCCCAATTTTCTATATTATTCTTTTGTTGCTCGTGCTTTAGGTGTAAGGTTCATGTACCCATTTCCTAATTCAAGATCTTGTAGAAGCTTCCCTATATTACCTTCCAAGATCTTTATGGTCTTGGCTCTTATATTTAGAGCTTTGAACCATCCTAGTTAATTTTTTATAAAGTATGAGATAGTGTTCATCTCTCAGTATTTTGGTTATGGATATTCGGTTCTCCAAGCCCTGTTTGTTGAGGAGGACATTTTCTCCCAGTTGAGTCAGCTTGGTGTCCTTGTGAATTATCATTTGGCTATATATGTGGGATCTATATCAGAACTGTCAATTCGGTTCCATTTGTCATTAAAAAATTAATAAATCATTAATCAATAAGTGCTGAAGAGGATGTGGGGAAACAGGAAGGCACCTTCACTTTTGTTGGGATTGTAAAATGTTGCAGCCTCTGGGGCAGACAGTTAGGTGGTTCTTCAGGAAGCTAAATATAAAACTGCCATATGATCCAGCAATTCTCCTCATAGGAATATATCCAGAAAAACTGTAAAATGTGACATGAACAGACAACTGCACATTGATGTTCATGGCAGCATTATGCACAATTGCCAAAGGATGGAAACAACCAAATGTCCATCAACCAATGAATGAATAAACAAAATGTGAAGTATTCAAACAAAAGAATAGTATCCTGCAGTAAGAAGAAATGAGGTTGGGACACATATGAGAGCATGGATGAATCTTGAAGACATTATGCTAAGTGAAATATGCCAGACACTAAAAGGATAAGTAAAACGTGTTCTCACTAATATGAACTGAGTATGAAAAATAAACATATGGAGTTAAACACCAGAGTATAGGTTATTAGAAGATAAGAGGGTAGCTATGAAGGTGTGCTGATGCTTAATGTATGTAGAAACTTTAAGTAACTTGACTGTAAATGTGTGGAAATGCATAAAGTTGAGAAAACATTGTAGTGAATAGCAGCTTGTTTATAAATGGGTTTGTGGCTGAAAAGGTTAGTCTAGGGGTGTAAATGTTAATTTAAAGAAAGCTAGAGAATAATGTAGGGACTGAATAACACAGTGAACCCAGAGGCAGATGAGAATTGTGGTTAACAGTAAAAATGCAAGAATGTCCTTCTGTGAACTAAAAGTGATACATGTCACTATTGCAGGGTTGTGGGAATGAGAAGCATTGGAAAAATGCAATTAATATAAACTATGCACTATATTCAACAGTGATAACATTATATTCTTTCATTAATGCCAAGGATGTACTGCATTAATAATAGGGGGGATATGGAAAAATATGCCAAATGTATTCTATGAACCATAGTTAGTGTTAATAGTCTGATATTATCTCATAATCTGTAACAAACATTGCACAACATTGTGGTGTGTTGGTGAAGGGTTGTTCTCCTGGAACTCTGTACATGTGCATGATTGTTTAGTAAGTTCAAAATATATATTTAAAAATCTAAATAAGATTAAAGCTCTAATTTTTTTTTAATCTTTCACAACTTTTTGGTAATATATATGTCACAAAAGTGGCCATTTTAATTATTTAAGTGTAAAATTGCCATTAATTACTTTTAAAATTTGCTATCATCAGCTCCACTCATGAGCAAGACTTTTTAATAACCCAAAACAGAAACTATGTACAAATTAAACAATAACTCCTTATTTCATCTTCCAATTGGCTTCTTGTAATTTTTAAGCTACTTTCTAGCTCTATGAATTTCTTATTCTAGATATTTCATAGAAGTGGAATCATACAAAATTTTTGTGCCTTGCTTATTTCACTTAATGTAATGTTTTCAACAAATATTGCTTAACCATAAAAATGAAATTCTGACAAATTATGCAACATGGATAAACCTTGAAAAATCCAGAGATTTTGAAGTAAAACGTTGTTGATTATAATTAGATCATTAAAGAATAATTTTGATCAGAAATATGTACCCTGAAAATAATGCATAAGACATAATGTAAGTGGATTATTATTTTTACTTGGAAATATCAAATTATATATCTTATATGTTCAAAATAGCATTGCAATCAATTTTATTGTGTTTTATATAAAAAATATTTTATTTTTGATTCATTTCTACAGGGGAAATTTGTAGTTGCTTTGAAGTATTTCCCTTCAATTATGGAAATGAAACATGTCCCAAAAAAGATATGTTCATATCCTAAGCCTTGGTCCTGTAAAGGAGAACTCATTTGTAAATAGCATCTTCCAAATTCCCTTTACTTAAAATGAGGCTAAGCTAAACCATAATGCCCCTCAATCTGATATGACTAGAGAACGTTAAAGCAGAGATTTGAACAGAGGATGAACAGATAGAGAGAAAGACGGTCATTTGACAGATTGAGTCATGGAATACTGGCAAGCCATCAACATAAGTCTACCATTTTCTGAGTAGGTATGATCCCGCTGACATCTTCATTTAGGACTTTCATCCTTCAAATACATTTCTGTTGATTAAGTCAACCAGTCATTGATCCTTTGTTACAGAAGCTCTGGCAAATTAAAACACCTTCCTTCTTCTCTTTTGGAAAATGGCTAGAATAATACAATTTTATTTTCTAAAATAAAATTTAGCTGCTTGGTGGGCCCATTTGCTAGGGGGCTTCTTTCCATGCCTCTGTGCTCTGCTGTCTCCAGACTTTGGGAACTCCATCATCCAGCCTTTAGGCTTCTCTGTTTTCCTGCAGTCCTCTCTCTCTTACATGGCAGAATCAATTTGGTAACTTCCTTTTCCCTCGGTCTCTTTCTCTCAGTGTCTCTATTTATATCAGCTCCAGTAAAATGTCAGAGACTCAATCTGACAGAAGCCTAACCCATATAATCCGATCGAAAAGCTCCACACCTACACAAATGGATTAGTTCAAAAACATAATATTATTTTGGGGGATTCATAAAAGAACTCCAAACTGTTTCACTTCACCCTCTGAATCCCAAAAAGACATCTTCTTTCCATGGGCAAAATGCAATCATTACATCACAATATTTAAAAACTTAAATCATTTCAGTACAAAAATCACATCAAAATCAGTTATAGGAATGCAGTTTCTCTGCAGCTGTAGACCTGTGAATCTTAGAAAACAAGTTATCTAATTCCAATATGCAAAGGAGGGACCGTCACAGTATAAACATTTGAATTACTCTAATGAGAAATTGGAAGAAAAACAGGTCATAAATCACAAAGAGCTCTGAAAACTTGCAGGACATACTCAATTAGATTTCAAAGTGTGAGTCATCTCTAGAATGATATTTTCTTCTCAGGGCCTCATGGATGTCCAGCCTTTACATGTACTTGCCTAATGACCATCTTCTTGGCTCCTCATCAAGAATTTGGGTGGCAGTTGATCTCCAGACATCACCTTCAAAGAACATTGAGGTGATGTCCACACATTCCCAAGTCTCTGAGTGATGGGGGACAGTCTCAGCAACCTTATACAATGGTATGGAGGCAAAATTCTCCCCAATCTCTGGCATAGAGGCCCAATCCCCTCAGTAAAATGGGGTGGTAACCTAACTCTCCCCAACCACCGAGGAATGTGCTTCACCCTTTCTGTAGCCTGGGGCAGCCAAAGTCTCCCTTAACAATGGGCTGTAAGGGCCATTTTCTTCAAATGCTTGGACAAACTCACACTTTCCTGTCTTGAAAATGTGTCCCAAGTCCAGAACTCAGTTTCCACAGTTTTCCTCTTGAAGCCATTTTTCATTCAACTTCTTCCCTCCCTGTTCCTTTTACTCCAGGTTGACAGTGGTTTAATTCATACAGATCTCACAAACAGCTCATCAATTTTGAAGTTCACAGGGGACCTGGCCATCAGACAGTAAGACATTCCACAAGTCCATCCTGGATAACTACATTTCCAATCCTGACTTACAATTTCCAAGTTTAGGCAAGTCCTCACATGGACTATCCTCTGTTGACTTGTTTTCCAGAAGCTTGTGATTTATCAAATCATCAGTCTCTGGTTTCTCCATGCCCAGGAGTTTAGTTCTCAGCTTAGCTTTTTTTCCATGTGAATTTTGCTATAAGATGCAAGGAGATGCCATTCTGAATTTTCCACATTTACATTGGAAATCCCCTCAGTTCAATGTCCAAGCTTATAATTTTCAAATTTGACCTTTCACCTAACATTAGGAGTCAATTTTGCTATATTCTCTGAAACTTTAAAACAAGGATCACTTTATGTTCAGCTATCATTTCTAAGTCCTTAACAGAACTCTCTTTAGCATTCATATTTTTACCAGCAGTCTCTTCAAAGCTATCTAGGCCTTTTCTATCAAACATCTAACAGTTTCTGCAAAAAATACTCTTTAAACATTTATAAAGTCATTCCAATATTTTTGCTAATTGCAAGTGGCACAAACTCCATTCCCCTGATATTAATTTCTGTCTTCCTTTGCCACAGGGATGCTGATGCAAAGTACCAAAATTGGGTTGTCTTTTATAATGGGAATTTTATTTAGGGTAAAAGTTTACAGATCTGAGGCCATGAAATTTCCAAATCAAGGCATCATCAGAGATGCTTTCTCACCAAATCAGCTGCCACATATTGAAGCAAGATGTTGGGTGATTTCTTCCTAGGGCTCTAACTTCCCTTCCTGGATCACTGTCTCTTGGCATCCAGCTCCCAGAGCTCAGCTGTGAACAACAAGGCACAGAGCTCATTTCTTTCTGGCTGTCTCTGTCAGTCTCAGCTGTTTCACTTCCTTCTTGAGTTCTGCTATGAGCTATCAGGTATATGACTTAGCTTATTTCCTGACCCTTGAGCTGCTCTGTAGTCCAAATTGCTTAGGAGCTTCTTTTTGTGCCTCTGTGCTCTGCTGGTTCCAGATTCTGAAAACTTGTCAGTTATCAAGTCTTCTCTGTTTCCCTGCAATTCTGTCTTTTACATGTCAGGATCAATATTGAGCCTTACTTTTCCTCTGTGTGTATCTCTCTCTGAGTCTCCATTTATATCAGCATGAGTAAGAGGGTAGAGACACAAACTGATTCACCTCATGCATCACTGACATGGTCCAATCAAAAAGCCCCACACCCACAGGAATTGATTAGTTGAAAAACATAATCATTCTCATTTTGAGATTTCTAAAACCTTCAAAGTGTCACAAAGGCTAATTTGCTGTCTGAAGTAGATGCTGATGATTGTGATGGCTTAACCAGGACATTGGCATTGGTGTGTATTTATGCATCATGTATACAAATAAACTGAAAGAGAAATGTTTTGAAAACATATTTCCCACAAACTGTAACCATTAAAGAAGCAGGGTTAGCTATTTTAATATTGGATACAAATATTTTAAATGGAAAAATGTTATAAGAGATGGAGAAGCCCATTATATACTAATAAAAAGGACAGTCCAGTAGGAAGGAGGAATAGAGATAAATATCTAAGCAACTAACAATTCTGCCCAAAAATAAATAAGAAAATCTCTGGCAAAACTAAAAGGAGAAATAGATGTTGCTACAATAATATTAGGAATTATGTCTCATGTCAATAGACAGAACCACTACAACAACTAGACAGAAGATCATCAAGGAAACAGAGATCTTAAACAATATGATAAATGAGTTAGACCTAACAAACATATACAGAATATTTTACCCCAAATCAGAAGGTTATACATTCTTCACCAGTGCCCATGGATCTTTATTAATTATAGACCACATTTTCAGGCACAAAATAAGTCATAATAAATATAAAAATATTGAAATGATACAAATTACCTTCTCTGATCATAATGGAATGAAGCTGATGAGCAATAGTTTGCAAAGAGGAAAATTCACAAATATGTGGAAGATAAACAACATTCTCCTGAACAATCAGTGGGTTAAAGAAGAAATTCCAAGATAAATTAGTAAATGTCTCAAGATGAATGAAAATGAGAACAAGGCTTATCAAAATTATGGAATAGAGTGAACTCAGTGCTAAGAGGGAAGTTTATAGCCTTGAGCACATACACTTGAAAAAAGGAAGCAGCAAACTTCACAGACCTATATGAACAACTGGAGTAACTAAAAAAATAACCCTTCCCAAATCAAACAAGAAAGAAATAAGAAAGATTAGAGCAGAAATCAATGAGTTTGAGAACAAAAACAAAAAACAAAATCTACAGGCAAGATCTACAAAACCAAAAGCCATTTTTTTTTTAGAAGAACAAAACTAACAAACTCTCAGCTAGGAAAAAAAGAGAAAGATAAAATGCAAATAACATCAGGAATGAAAGTTGGGACATTATGACTAACCCCACAGAAATAAATAGGATCATAAGAGGATATTATGAAATGCTGAATGCCAACAAGCTAGACCACCTAAATGAAATGGGCAAATTCCTTGAAATTCATAAACAACCTACATTGACTCTACAAGAAATTCAGGAACTCAGCAAACCAATTCCAAGCAAAGAGATTCAATCAGGCATCAAAAATCTTCCAACAAAGAAAAGTCCAGGAACAGATGTCTTCAGAGGAGAATTTTTAAAATATATATTTTTAGAAGAATTTAAAGTAATCCTTCTTTAAATTCTTCCAAAAAAAAAATGAGGAGGAGAGAAAAGTGCAGTGACCAAGACATTTTATGAAGTCAATATTGCCCTAATCCCAAAGCCAGGTAAAGATACTACAGGAAAAGAAAATTATAGACCAATATTTCTAATGAACATAGATGTGAAATTTCTCAACAAAATATTTGCATATAGAATCCAACAACCTATTAAATAATTATACACCACGATCTAGTGAGTTTTATTCCTGGTATGCAAGGATTGTTCAGCACAAGAAAATCAATGTAATACATTTCATTAACAATTTAAAAGAAAAGAAACACATGATCATCTTGATTGACACAGAAAAGGCATTTGACAAAATCTAGCTTCCTTTTTTGATAAAAATATTGTTAAAATAGGGACAGAAGGAAAGTTACTAAACATGATAAAGTACATATATGAAAACCCCACAGTCAATCTTGTGCTCAATGAAGAAAGAATGAAAGCTTTGCCTGTAAGATTAAGAACAAGACAAATGTGCCCACTATCACCACTGTTATTCAACATTGTACTAGATGTTCTTTCTAGAGCAAATAGGCAAACTAAAGAAATAAAGGCATCTAAATTGGAAAAGAAGTAATCTTTCATGATTCTCAGACAACATGATCTTATTCTTTGAAAATTCTGAAGCATCTTCCACAAAGCTAATAGAGGAAATAAATTACTTCAGTAAAGTGGCAGGACACAAGATCAACATGCAAAAATCAGTAGTGCATTTATACATCATTAATGAACAATTTGAGAAAGAAATAGAAAAAATTCCATTTACAATAAAAACAAAATAACCTCAAATATATAGGAATTAATTTAACCAGGGATATAAAAAGACATCTATTCAGTAACCTATAAAGCATTGCAAAAGGAAAAAAAAAAAAAAACCTAAACAAATAGAAGGACATTCCATGCTCATGGATTGGAAGGCCAAATGTCATGAAGATATGAAGACGTCAGTTCTCCCCAAAGTGATTTATAGATTCAACACAATCCTAATCAAAATATCACTATTCTACTTTACAGAAATAGAAAAGTCAATTATCAAATTTATTTCATGGAAACAGATCCCAAAATCAAACACATCCTTTAAAAAGAGAGCAAAGTTGGAGGACCAATCCTTCCTGAAATTGAAACATACTTTAAATCTACAGTGGTCAAAACAGCGTGTTATTGGCATATAGATAGATCCATTGATCAAGGGATGCAAATTTGAGTGTTAAGAAATAGACCCTCACATCTATGGTAAACTAATTTTTATAAGCCTACCAAGTCTACTTAGCTGGGGCAGAACAGTCTCTTCAACAAACGGTGCTAGGAGAACAGGATATCTATAACCAAAAGAATGAAGAAGAACCGTTCTCTCACTCCCTATACAATAATCAACTCAAAGTGTATCAAATACTTAAACATAAAAACCAGGACCATAAAACTCTTAAAAGATAATGTAGGGAAAGATCTTTAATATCTTGTGGTAACAGGGTATGTCTTAAACCTTACATCCAAATCACAAGTAGCAAAAGAAAAAATATATAAATGGTACCTACTCAAAATGAAACACTTTTGCACCTCAAATGACATTGTGAAGGAGGTAAAAAGGCAGTTTAGCCAATAGGATAGAATATTTGGAAATCACACACCCAACGAAGGTTTATTATCCATGATATAAAATGATATCCTACAACTCAACAATGAAAAGACAAATGACCAATTAAAAAATTGTAAAAAGACATGAGAAATGTTGAACATCGCGAGCTATTAGGGAAATACAAATCAAAGCTACACACCTACTAGATTGGCCAATATTAAAAAACAAACAAACAGGAATCTAGAAGTGTTGGACATGATGTAGAAAGATAGGAATGCTTATTCACTGTTGGGAATGTAAAATGGTTCAGCTGCTGTGGACATCATTCAGTGGCTTTTAAGTAAGATAGATATAGATCAGTTGTATGGCCTGGAAATACCACTACTAGGTATTTAACCAAAAAAACTGAGAGCAAGGAAACGGCCACATAATGTCATTATTCATAATTGCCAAAAGATGCAAACAACCCAGTTGTCCATCAACTGATGAATGGTCAAGCAAATTGTGGTTTATACACACAATGGAATATTTTTCAGGTTTAAGAAATAAAATTGCAAAGCATATGACAATTTGGATGAACCTGGTGGACATAATAGTTAGTGAAGTATGACAGACAAAAAGGATAAATATGTATGAATTTACTATTATGAACTGAATAAAATGAGCAAACCAATGAAGTAAATAGCTAGAATCCAAAGCACAGGAAAATAGAATGAGGTTAGAGAATGGAAAGGTGAGGTTTAATCTGTGAAGAATTGGTCAATGATTTTTTTAAATGTTTGGAAATAAATAGAAATGATGAAATTACACACACACACAGAAGAACTTACGCATTTGTGAAAAGCATAAACTGTACACCAAAAAGTTTTGAATACTACTTCATCTGACTTTTGAAATAAATAATTTTTTAATTAAAAATTAAGCAATTTGCTAATCACTGAGGGGTAAATTCTCTCCCTTCAAACAGAAGACAAGTTCAAAGGCCACTTACCTTCATCCTCTTTTGGCTGCCCCTCCTTATACTGACTGTTGTTCTGTTTTTAATTATAGGGGAGCTAGTGGGGATGTTAAATTTTAACTAAAGAAGACTCACAAATAGGAGATATTATCTCACTTACATTAGCTTGAAATCCTCAGAGCACCAAATTTGAAAATTTAATAAGTATTATTCAATATCAAATTTTTCTAGCCACATAATCCATATTAACTCTTCTTACTTTCTACAATGAAATTACAGGAATTAAAAATTTCCAATAAACTCACAGTAGAGATGCAATAAATTATCAATTTCTATTTTGAAATTCCAAGGGGGAAATTAAGAAGAAAATAAAGTGTGCTTTCAGTTAAAGGCAAAAGAAATCTAATTTCTTAGTCTGCTTAGTTGCAGCAATTCTATTTATGCTTTAGAACTTGTTGGGTTCCTTCACATTCTACTACCTGGAAAGTTTCCCAAGTGCAATTAAAACCATTCTTTCTTGGATTCAAAAATTAGTGGACTAAGAAACATTCCAATAGCCACAAAATTACCAAACACATTACCACAGCATGTACTCCTATACAACAATGTAGCACACATGTCTAATTTTGGGCAAAATGAAATTTAGGTCATTTGAACACAGTAAAATAATAAAATTACCAAAGAGTGTATACAAAGGAAGTAAAACAAATCAAGAAATATTTCTGGATGTTAGCTTCTCCATGATGATGAGTTTACAGAGTTCCTGATTTTGAAACTTGAATTCAATTGGCTGTATTTTCCCATCAAAAGTGTGATTTTGACCTCTGTTTTCTGTGTCGGGGGGGATTAACCACCTACACGTTAATTTTCATACTCTATAGAGGTTTCATTGAATTATTCTTTCTTTACTCCTAGTCAGGGAAATTAGCAAAGATGACCAGTTTATGACCAGATTTTATTTCTTGTTCTTTCTTTTTCTTTTATGCATATGTATAACCACTTACAGCTCTCTTTCCCATAAAGACCACTGTTTCCAGCCTTGGCAAGGCAAAGATTATTGTAAACTTTTGAATTTTGCTGGACTTGTGGTTCATTCCCTACTATTCTGACCTGGCCCGTGGGTTAGTCGAACCAGAACCTGAAAGAGGGAGTGGGAATTGGGGGGACAAGAGACACGAAGAATGACAGCAAGACAGGATTCTAATCAAGCTGCAAAAGTTTATTGAAGAGGCAGGGTATATATTCTCTAAAGGAAGAGGGTGAGGATTGGTGGACCTAAGGATGGGTGGTGGTTTGGGATTGGCGGTTGCTGTTGCCAGGGTAGGTGGCAGAAATGCTTTTGGCACAAACTCTCTAACTTCCTTGAAGAAGGCTAACTGTAGCTTAAGCTGTTCTTTGTCTCAGCCCTGGTGGCCATGTTACATGTCACCGATGCTGCTGACAAGGTGCATAATGTCAGTGCTACCGTGAAGGTCCCCGACACTATTCCAGTTCTTTTAGAAAGGCCCCTTAGAGTTTAACATTTTGAGATACTGTCTTCTCTGCTCAATGGCAGGCTAGTACTGAGTGTAGTATTTCTTAATATTTTTCACCCAAGCATTTGTTGTTTATCACTTTATAAGTTCTGTGTGGAATTTCCTCCTGTGCAAGATATAAAATCTGTGAGCTGTGGTTCATGGAGAGCATGTAATCATCTCCAATAACCCTCCCAAATGAGATATTCACTACTAGGAAGTTTTTTCCCATTTTTCTAACATCTATACCAGGCCTCTCTTCCTTTTATTACACTTTTTGTCATATCTTTTAAGTATGTTTCACAGGAGATTTTAAACCATTCATTTTTGTTCTGACTTTATAAGGAATTATAAGTCAGGTCTTTTTTTCTATTTCATTATGTGCTTATTTTGTGCAAGTGATGGGAAT
This sequence comes from Cabassous unicinctus, assembly GCA_029593785.1. Lineage (NCBI taxonomy): Eukaryota > Metazoa > Chordata > Mammalia > Cingulata > Chlamyphoridae > Cabassous > Cabassous unicinctus. The sequence goes on along the minus strand of JAQZBX010027722.1, from coordinate 16,076 downwards.
TTCCTAAAAAACCTAATTGAATTATGAAATATGTTCACATTTCTCATTGGGTTTAACTAACATATTACAAAGCAAATCAAAACTGCAAACACTGGAAAATGAATCTCTGTGAACTCTTGTTATTGTTAATTATCAGATCTGGAATGTGTGCCTTATCACTGTAGGGCTTCTTTCTCACAGACTTGATGATTTTCAGGTCCATCAATGTTGCATATAGGAGGGAATTGTTAATCTTTATTTCTTTGAACTGTTTTGGTGCCTGGGTTGAAAGTCAATTGAACATATAAATATGGATCTGTTTTTTAACTCCATTCCTTTTCATGTATCTATTTTTTGTAATTGTAGAAGAATACTCCCGTGTCTTGATTATCTTAATTTTATATTAAGTCTAAAATCAATTATTGCAAGATTTCCAAATTTTATCCATTTTGGGGGAAGAAGTTTAATATTTTTTTGTTTATTGTGTGGGTTTCCACCCACTGAGATAGCACACTATGACAAAATGACCACTCTCATATATCTTATATTCATTATTAAAGAATATTAATATTATTACTGATATCTATATACTTTGCTTTTTTATATATGTTTTAACATGAACTTGTCAATTTGACAAGGATCTGCTGATATAGTTTGGTATTATATTGATTCTAGGAAACAATATGTTTATTATGCAAGCATTAAAAAGCAAGGATTAAACATACTTTTAAGAATATTGGAAAAGTTTTTGGAAGTATAATAATAAAAAAATAAGAAGGTACAATATAATATGGTAAGATCTCAATTATGTCAAACATGTTTTTTACACTCATATGTCACAAATTCATAGGTAAATTAAATATCAAGGAAGTAGAGGAAAACATTTAATAATTTCTGCCTGGAAAAGAAAATTGGTTTGGGGACCAAAAGAGGAAATTTAAGTTTCTACATTTTCTGGGTGTTGAATGTTTTCTTATGGTAGAAAGAATCATTTTCTTCTTTTGATTAATAAAGCCATTATGTTAGTATTAAAACCTTCACACAACTGAATAGTTTTTCCAGATTTAAGTTTTGGAATTTAATTTGTTCTTTTCTTGATAAATGTAAAGTTTCACAACAGTCTATTGAGGGAAGAGACTCAATAACAAATTATTGTTGATTAGATAGGTCTTATTGCAGGAATCCCAATGGGTAGAAAACTATCTACTGACCTAATTATTAACATTTCAAATCCTCAGTGTCCAGGATGATGTCATTTTCAAGAATAAACCGCCCTTCAATACTCTTGGCCAATACACTTAACTCTCATTTAATTAGACAAATTATGACCTCATACAAAATTCTAGAACCATAAAAGTATCCTTTCAACCTCGGCTTCCCAGTGGTGAGAAGAATGTAAGTTGGCAAAGTTGCAACAGACTGCAAGAGGAAGCTAGAGAATAGAAGGAATATTCACCCTGTTGGACAAATGACCCGTCTCTCCAAAGCTTTATTCCTGTTCTGGAAAGAGACCTTCATTAGCCTTATTGTCTTAAGTTCTACAGCAATTTACTAAATGCACCTCTGAAATTAGAGAGATTGTGTTTTTCTTAGGTAAGCATATTTCCCCAAACTTATAGGCTTCCACTTTAAGCTTCTCTTTACTATTATCCTGTTCAGACTAGGCCTCTTGAAATGTCTAAGCAGGTAAATTTATTTCACCTGCTTAATTCTATTTTATTTAAGAAAAATAAAATGATGTTTATTTTAATTTTGTTTTTTAGATCCATGGCAGTCACAGGTACTATGGGAAAAGTTTTCAAATCAAGATATTTATGAGCATGTAAATCAGAAAACATGAAATATGTGATGCATCTAGCATTCTATTAAGTATTCAAAGTCAGGTAATATAGTATCTAATTAACTTGAAGTTCCTTTAAAAATGTCAGCTATCCAGTAATGATATTGAATATTTAGAAACTGTATTTAATTACCATGGGCACCATATTTCTCTCAGAAAATGGTTACAGAATGAATCTTCCTCAGGTCCTTCTCCAGAAAATTCCAGTTACTTCTCACATAATAAAGTAGAAAAAGAAATTATAGCTCAAATTCTTAATATTGTTTCTCCAAATGTATCAGTAAAACAGTTTTTGGGAAACCTAAATTTGATAAAATACAATTAACAATTGTTAACTCCTGTATTCTAATAAATGTTCCTACTACAGGTCACGTATTAGATCAAAGACAGAAGAATCCCTCATTTATGTACTGGTGAGGTATTCTTTTTTTCACTTAATGCATAAGTTGCAGATGACTCTATGATAAATTATTCTACCCTATTTCCAATGGCTTAATACAATTTACTTTCCAGGAATAAAGAATTTATATTTTGCAACAGGTGATTTCTTTTGGGGTATAGAGTTGGCTCTCTGATGTCCTGGAATATGTTCCTTAGAATAGCAAAGAATCATTGATAGAATGAATAAAAAGAGGAAGATTCTAAGGATGTAATTGACTGAGATAATTATCATTTTTCTTGTTTCCACAGATAAGAATCAGCATGCCTAATAAATTTACCAACATGACCCTCATAACAGAATTCTTGCTCATGTAATTCCCTGAAGACAGGTTGCAACAGACTGTATGCCACACTCTTCAGCATCACTTACTTGGCAAGACTGATGGGGAATCTTCTCATTATTGTCCTCAGCTCTTTTGACCAGCATCTCCAAGTTCCCATGTTTTTCTTCCTGAACAATTTGTCCTTGCTTGATATCTACCATATCTCTGCTACTGTTCCAAAATCCATCATTAACTCTCTGACCAACAGTCATTCCATCTCATACCTAGGATATGCCTCACAGATTTTTCTTGTTGTAGGTTGCTCTGGTAAAGAGTTTGCCCTGCTTATAGTGATGTCCTATAACTGCTATGCTGCCATCTGCTGTTCTCTGCACTATGAGACCATTATGAACAGATGTTCTTGTGTGCAGATAGTGATAGCATCATGGTTCAATGGATGTGTCTATGGCTCCATTTATGTAACAGGTACATTCTCTGTCAGTTTCTGTGGGTCGAACATAGTACATAAGTTTTTCTGTGATATTCTATCATTGCTTATACATACCTGCTACGGAGAAAATTATTTAGAATATGCATTTATTATTGTTAGCTGTAGTTTTGACTTTCTATGTTTCATTTTAATGATTGTTTCTTATGTCCACATTTTCTCCACTGTTCTAAGGATTCCATCTGCTCAAGGCAGGTTTAAATCTTTCTCCACCTGCATGCCCCACCTCACTGTGGTGACGTTGTTCTTCTTTTCTGGATTCGTTGCATACTTAAGTTCCACATCAGTATCCTCATCATCTCGGAACATCTTTACATCTGTGTTATATTCTCTAATACCTCCCCCCCGAATCCTGTCATTTACAGCCTGAGAAACAGAGACATGAAGGTAGCCCTTGTCAAAATGTTTGGTGGAATAATGGCCGCAAAGACATAAATGTCTAAAATATCCATGACTCCATTAAGTACTATGGCATATCAAATTATTTGTATGTACTCATCTATTTTAAAATTATTATCTATCTATGATTCCATTGCTGCTGCTAGATAGGATTCCTCCTTTTACAATATGAAATGTATCTGAAGTTTTAGGAGTATCTTGGCAATTTCCAATCCAGTGGTAATCTTTTAAGGGTTATGTTAATATCAACATGCCCCAAGTTTGGGGAATATTGTTAATTCCCATTCATCTTCATCAACATCAATCTTTCTCCTATCTAAGAGAATTTATGACTGTTTCAAAATTAGCCTATTTTATTTAAGTTATTAAGAGTGTTTCATCCCATTTTATTCTTGCCTTAGTTAAAATTTAAAAAAATATTCTACATTTGTGATATTTTTCTCTTTTATTGTGTTTTTGTTGTTGTTGTTGTTGAATATTTTTGTAGGCTCTGGGGGCTAAGAGTTTTATAATAACATTGGACCCCTATATTCAGAACAGTCTTTGAGAGAAATTATGAGTATAATATATTTTTAACCATCATCTATTACATGACAACAATTATAAGACTAGTGATATTGGATGCAAATGGCATAACCATCATTACACAGTGCAAGTTGAAATAAAAGAAATAAGAATATATCATGGTCGCATTTCCAGAAAGACCAAAATATTTTTTAAAATAAATTCACATATTTTAAGCTTTATGTAAATTTATAAATTTCAACAAAATTACTCACAAATTAAATCTACTTCCAACTTGTTCTAAATTTAAATTTAAACTTGTTAGCTTAAATTTACTCTTCCAACCTTGATTTTATCTACTGTCAATTTAAAATTACTTCTAATTTCCTTCTAAATTTTGATGCATTTCATGGAGAACAATATTCTTTTTATTTAGTTAATTTTTTGCCTTACTACAGCTCCCCACAGCACTAACCAGATCAATAACTCATCCTTGGGTTGTTATTCCCTCCTTTCTTATTGTATTGTTTCACTCATCTGAGTTCCCACCCATGTTCTCAGGAATAACTTCAACAGGTAAATTAACTGTTTAAAGACCTTTTCTTTAGATTGTATTTCAAGGCAAGACAAACTAAGATATTGAATCAGTAAAATTTCTTAGAAAATATATTTTTTTCACATTGCAATGTTATTTTGACAATATACAATAAATTTATATATAATCTTTTATTTGAAATGAATGCTATTATTTCAGTGATTATGAATATTTAAATAATTATTTCTTCTCAAATAATTATCTATATCCTAATATTTTGAGATATTTAATTTCTATGAAAATCCCTATTTGAATCCATATGAACATTTTTAATCTCTTGATATAAAGTGAAAATTGACTTCATATAACATTGCACTACTTTAAAGTACACTAAGTTTTTGGAAGGAAGATTCCCTTTACCTCTGTATCCGCATGAAGAATGACACTGTTAAATTTTGAAATTATTATATTTGATGCCCAAATTGGTATCTGTTGTTTTATGAAAGTAATTTTTAATTACTAGTGAATTTAAAGATTTTTCACATAGGCATTTGCCACTTGAAAATCTTCCTGGGTATGCTGTGCCTATGGCCCTCTCATGGAATAGCTCTCAACTATGTAACAAAGCTTTTCATGAACTGGTGACTTTTCGATTTTTTTAAGCTGGCAAGTACTTTTGGCAAGTACTTCTATTATTGCTCCACATTCTCTTTTGTAAAATGAAGAACATAAAACCTGTGAAAAAGAATCATGGTAATAAGGAGTGTCAATTATATCAACAAGTTGAATCCTGATTATTAACAAAAACTTCAATATTAAAGTAGAAAGAGAAAATATCAGATTATTATAAAGTAATGTTCAGGAAATAGCTTGATAAGTTAGATACTCCATTTCTATGAGAACAATGGTGAAGACACCAAAATAATATTTTGTATTTTAAATGGTGCTCCCTGGAGGACCTGAGTTCACCAAATATTATATTGCATGATACAGTATGATCCTTTCTGTGATTGAGATAATGGATTCTGAATTTTGTCCCATCTTATTATTACAAAATTACAGTTCCACATCATTAGACATAAAGGAAATATAAATTGAATCCTAAATTTTTATATCTATATACATTAATATTATGGAAAACTCTAAAATAATAGATATAAACCAGGAAATAATGGAATCCTCACTCAATAATAAAATAAATAAATAGTGGCATATTTGTAAACTGGAAGCATACAGCAAAGAAAAAGAAACAAATATGTCTACACTTTAACCATATAAATGGTTTACTTATATACTAATGAAATGAAGAAAAACCAAACTCAAAATTATTAAATGATATGATTTAATTTATAAAAAACTCAAAAATAGGTAAAACCTATCCGGGTTAAAAAACCTCAATAAAACACTTAGGTTTAGTACACAGCATTCATGATAGAGCACAGTCATCCATTCTTGGATCCCTAAGATCTATTCGATTTCTTCCTACAGTTTTGACTCATTATCCTCTCATAATTTCATCCTTGCAGATTAAAAATTAATTGTATCACTTCTTAGTATTAACCAGTGTGATCAGAAGTCCCTCTGAATAAGACTCAATAAGCAACAGCTGAGAGCACATCGGTGATTACATGTTGCTACTGACAGGCCAGGAGATAAACCTAGGTCTTGTACTCACAGACAATGGAGACCGAGGAAACAAACCACTTAAGGTGCTGCATTCAAAGCTTGTTTGCATCTTTATATAAATAATAGGATTTTCATGTAATAATATCTTTTGTATAACTAAAAATATAAATATTCAAATCTCAGGTGTTAGCATTGTTAGCAATTTGTCCCTTTGGTTATATTCTAGTCACAATAGTCATTTAAGACACTAAATAGTGATATGCAAAGATGCAAGTTGAATATTCCTAACTTTGCCTATATACAACAGAAAAACATTTTGTTATAATAATTAGTAGGATTAAATAGACATTTTTCTAAAGAAAATACAAACATGACCAATAAATTCATGAAAAGATGCTATAAATCATTAGCCATTAGGGACATGCAAATCTAAATCACAATGAGTTGCCCCTTCATACTCACAATTATGGCTATTATTTTTTTAAAAAGGAAATTAACAAGTGTTGGATGCAGAAAAATTAGAACACAGGTGCATTGTTAGTGGGAATGTGTAATAGGGCAGCCACTTGTGAAAAGCAATATGGCTATTTCTCAGAAAGTGAAATATAGAACTGGCAATTGACCCAGCTACATTAGCAACCCCACTTTTAGGTATATTCACGAACAGATGAAAACAAAATTGCAAATATATACACTAATATTTACAAAAGCATTATTTACTAGAAAGACAAATGTCCATCAAAAAATGAATTTATAAACAAAAAGTATTACCTGCACACAATGGAATATTATTCAGCTTTAAGAGAAAATGAATTATGAAACCTGCTGCAACATGGAGGAACCTTGAAACAATATGCTTAGTGAAAGAAGCAAGTTATTAAGGACAAAAATTTTATGATATCACTTCTAAGAGATGACTAGTAATAGCGAATTCACAGAAATAGAAAGCAGATTAGAGGTCACCAGGGGAGGTGGAGAAAGATAAAGGAAGAGTGTTTGTTTGCAAAAATAAAATAAAATAAAATAAAATAATTATGTTTTCAACAAATGGTGATAGGGCAACTGGATTTCCACATGCAAAACAATGAAATTGGACTTCTACCTCATATCATAAACAAAAAGTAACTCAAAATGGATCAAAGACTTTCTGTAAATAATGCTATAACTCAATAGAAAGTATAGGGAAAATAATTCTTATTTAGATTTTTTAAAAATCTTCTGTGGATTAAACTTTCTAAATGAATATTTTGTACATGTCCTGTGATATCAACTATACTAAAATGTCCTGATAACAAATAAATTGGCTTCTTTTGGTAATTGACAGTGGGATCTAGAAAACAATTTGTGCATTATATAGTTTGTCTATGGCACAAACTCAGATATCTCTTAGATATTCCCATTGAAAATTAATTAAAAAGAATTAGTAGGATTAGTATATAGAAAAATTCAAAATTCCATAAAAGAATATTTGGAGATAACATGATGATAATTCATGGTAAAACTAAATATTTTTAAAAATATTTGATAATTATTTTTACATTATAAGTAGCTTTATAAAAATGTTATTAAAATTATAGTCACATTTGACTTGATCTTAATATTGATTTTAAGCTTTATATAGATTTTGAAGTGAATGAATTGAATAGTTACAATCAGGATAATCATGTGTAGTAATAGCATTACAATGCACAATTTAATTCACATAGATTTGAAAATCACTAAAAGAAGTTAATTACTTGATAAATACCACAGAGCAACTTAATTAATAAATCCTAAATACATGAAAGTAAATGTTTCTCAAGTCAAAACAAATTAAAGTACTTTTTAAAAATTTTTATTGTGAATATAAAATTTGCCGTTTTAGCCATTTTAATTTTACAAACCATTTGCATTAATTACTTTTGTAATATGGTCTCATCAACACATTCTATCACCAAAACTTTTACATCCACCACAACAGATAGTTTGTACCCATTTAGAAAAATATATCTAACAATTCCTCCACCTCCTGGCTCCTGAAACCTCTAATCTCTTTTCTTTTTCTTGGAATTTGCTTATTTTACATACTTCTTATATCAAAATCATAAAATATTTCTCTCTTCGTGTCTGTCTTATTTCACTCAGCATAATGATTTTAAGGTATATTATTCTGCCATAAAAATGATAATTTCTACAACATAGGTAAAACTTGAAAATCAAGAAAAATGTCCTAAAGAACAATACATTTATAATGAGAAAACTATAAGTATAATATTGTTTGGAACTTTCCAGCATAAAAATAATGCCAAAAAAAAAAGATAAGTACAGAAATATATGTCATTTATATAAAAATGAACAATACTTATTGTACTCAAAATTTCATTATTATTTATAATATTCTATGTAGTGCTCAAAACATTTTTAAGAAGTAATAGAGATTGACCACAAGACCTTGTACATGGGAAGCAGATGCTCAACCACTGAGCTACATCCACTCCCCATGAAGTCAAAAATTTTATGTTGGATTTCTACCGACAGCAGCTGTAGTTAATTTTCAGTATTTCACTATCAATTTTCTATTAGGGTCTACTGCAAAAGGTATAAGCTATTTTACTTTCAAAGTTCCATGTCTCATACCTGCTTTAAAAATAAGCATAGATCAGTTTAGACCATGCATTACAACTTATTTAATGTTCTCTGACATTTTTATAGGTAACTCGTATTCGCATTTTCATACCATCATCAGCTGAATATTTTATTTCAGTGAAAATAGCATTTAATTATGAAGGCTCGTTTTGTTTTTTAAATGTCTGATTTGTACACATTTCTTGATTCATCCTCTTCATTTTGTTCTTTGCATTACTTGGACACAGTATGTAGCCTCTAATTATGACTAATTTCACCAGTTATTTTTGAGACTAACTTCCTGTCTTGGTTGAGTATTCTTTCATGTGAGGGCTCCACCATGAGGACTACATCAATGGAGTGTGGAAATAGTGGAGAACTATTTAGAAGTTGCTTCTGGTAGCAATTCTTGTGATTTCAATGATCTTTGATAGTTTAAAGTTTATTTTTAACCTGGCATCCTTACAACATTAAGAAAGTGTACTTCTTGAAGCTTGTGAAGCAGGCAGAGTTTCAAGGTTTATGAATACTTCCCCCATTCAAATTTCTACCAAAAAAAAATTCTTCAATATTATTTCTTAGACCATTCATTAAAATTTTCTGGTCATTGAAGGATGAGTAACAATTTTACTGTTTGATCATCCTCATTTTTAGATTATTTGGATTATAAGTTTTTTGAAATATATTTTCCAGAAGGTGTTGTTGAAGGAACTGTACTACAAAGGGAATTCTGGTACTTCTGAAACAAAAATTAAATGTTTATCACATGAAAATAAAGAGGCTTTATGACTGAAACCACAAAATCTGATGAAAATATTCACAAAATAATTTGATAGAGGGCATCACAGTAGCTAATAGAATATTAAACTTCCCTCCTGGGGAAATCCTGCTACTTTCTCAAAAAAGATGTTCAAGGGGGGATTGTGGGAACATGGCCATTGGGTTAGACAGATAAGGCTCAGCTCTCACTAAAACAATGGAGAAAGAAGCAAAGACTGACTTGGGGACCTGCTTTGGGTTAGAGCAGACCATGACACTGCTTCACAACATCCAAGAGAGGGAGGGACAGAGAGACAAAGTAGCCAAAACAACAAACAATGAGTTATTAAACCTCCCAGAAGCTGGAAAGGTCTCCCTTTCCCCACGTCTAGATACTATGTGAGGGTAAATCTCCTGGTGAGCGTCAATCTAACTGGCAAGAGAGCAGACATCTTCCTCCCTGCCAGCTGCTTTGGATATATATAGAATAGAAAGTTGTTCTGAGTCATCTAGGATGGTACTGGATAGAAAAAGAAGCCAAAAGAAAATTGTGAGATGCTCTCCCTGTGGCTGGAAGTGGCACATATCCTGCTCTCAGGGCATATAGCTTAGGTGGCTCCCAGCTCTAAACAGAGTGTGAGGGCAGATTACTGGGGAAAAAGAGAGATCTGTGTAGGCGTGGTTTCTTTGTGATGAATTTGGTGAGCTGAGACTCTCTTGAATACTGGAAGGGACCTCAGCTTGACAGGGAGAGGGGAGGGAGATCTCCTTAGGCAGGCTGTCACACCCAGCTACCCAGGAAAAGAGAGGAAGTAGATCAGGGTGAAGACAGGGACAAACAGACATCTGATCAGCAGGACTCTAGTAAACTGCCAGTAATCTAACATTTCCAGGGGAAAGTGGGTGAATACCCTTCTGAATGGCTGTCAAACCAAAGGAGAAAGGTTAGCTCAGTGGAAGAATTCCTACCTTACATATATGAGGTCCAAGGTTAATTCCTGGCTCTTCTTAGAGAAGTGATTCTCAGGGTTATCATGCATCCAGCTAAAACTTTATGGCAAGGAACATATAGACATTTTCTTTGTATTAGCTTTTGCTGGATCTATTAAAATTTTCTTTTTTTATTTTCCTTATTTTATCCACTAAAACTTGGTTCAAAACCTGAAGAGAACAGGCTGCAGGGTGATTGGTTGTTGAACACCAGCAGACTGAGAAGATTCTTAGGGGTCTAAGACGGAATGCTGTTTTTCCAAGTTTTTTTTTTTTTTTGCTTTTTTTCCTCCTTTTTTTAAAAGGTGCTGCTGTCTTGTTTCTTGTATGTTGTGCTTCCCTTTCCTTTGTTTCCATGATTTTTCTTTTATTTTCTGTTGTTTACTGATTTTCTCTATGCTATTTCATTTCTCTCCTTCATCTTTCTATCTTCTGGTTTCAGTTGTTCTTTCATTCCTCCTCTTTTTGTATGGTCTTCAATTTTTCTTATTTCTATTTCTCTCTCTCCTTTTTTTCCTCTGTTTTTTCCCTTTTTCACTTTTGTCTTTTTCTCTTTTATTTTCCTCTCTTCTCATCACTCCAGCCTTTCAATTTCTTCTATATGTTTTTCTCTATTCTGCATCTTATTTCATTTTTCTATTCCACTTTTAAAATCTTATACCTCTATACATCTCACTCAAGTTAATTGTTCATTTTCCTAGGTCATGTACAGGTTTTCTCCTACCTTTTAAAACTACTATTCATATTATCCTTTTTCTCTTCCTATCACTTTCTTTTTTCTGGTCCTAATTTTATTTCAAAGGAACATAGACAAAAGCAAAAAAATAGAAAAAAAGAAAAAATAGAAAAAAAGCAAGAAATAGAATAAGAGGAACCAAGTGTCAAAGTGAAACTTCACCACACATGAAAATTATAACAACAAAATAAAACCTTAGAGGAAGATATAGCCCTGTTCAATGAACAAACTAAACTCCAGGAAGAGATGCAAAACATGGAACAACTAATCAGACATGTCCAAACAAATAACATGAATCAACCTAGTGAAGTGAAAGAAAAGATTAAGGATATTAAGAAGACACTAGAACAACACACTGAAAAGATCATAAACATACATAAAAAGTTAATGGACATGATGGTGATGAATAGCATAAACCAAGAAATAAAAAATACACTAAGCACATAAAAACATATTTGAACAGGCAGAGGAAAGAATCAGTGATGTGGAAGACAGTACATCTGAAATCAAACAAATAGTAGAAGAGACACATAAAAAGATAGAAAAACACCAGCAGGGAATTAGGGATTTGAAAGACAACACAAAATGTATAAATATACACATTATAGGCATCCCAAAGGGAGAAGAGAAGGGAAAGGGAGAGAAGGTGTGTTGGAGGAAATAACGGCTAAAAACTTCCCAAATTTATTGAGGGAGATGAATGTACATGCCCAGAAATTGCAGCACACCCCATGCAGTTTAAATCCTAACAGGCCTGCTCCAAACATATACTTGTAAAACTGTATAATGCTCAAGACAAAGAAAGAATACTGAAAGCAACAAGAAAAAAGAGAACTATCATATACAAGAGAAGCTTCATGAGATTAAGTGGTGATTTCTCATCTGAAACCATGGAGGCAATAAGGCAGTGGTATGACATAGTTAAGATGCTAAAAGAAAAATAAATTCCAGCCAAGAATTCTCTATCCAGCAAAACTGGCATTCAAAAATGAAGGAGAGTTCAAAATATTCACAAATAAACAGAAATTAAGAGAATATGTCAATAATAAAACTGTCCTTCAGGAAATACTAAAGGGAGTTCTGCAGGTTGAAAGGAAAAAACAAGTGAGAGAGAGTTGGAGAAGAGTGTAAGAACAATTAACATGATAAAAAGAGCAATAAAAACAATATATAGCATACATAATCCTAAAGAAAATATGAGTAATATAAGTAATTCCTTGGGAAGCGGGTGTGGCTCAATGGATAGAGCTCCCGTTTACCATATGGGAGGCCCCGGGTTCACTTCCCAGGGTCTCCTTGTGAGGGCAGGCCGGCCCGCGCGGCACCGTGGGCTGATGCAGCGGGACCTCATGGCAAGGGGGAGATAAGCAGACACGGAGAAAACACACAGTGAATGGACACAGCAAGCACAAGCAGCAAGGGGGGCATAAATAAATAAATAAATAAATCTTTAAAAAAAATAAGTAATTCCTTGACATTGAATGTTAATGGATTAAATTCACCAGTTAAGAGATGCAGATTGGTAGAATGCATAAGGAAATATTACCCATCTATATACTGTCTACAAGAAACTCACCTTAGATCCAGGGAAGCAAGAAGGCTGAAAGTGAATGACTGGAAAACAATTTTACAACAAACAATAATAAAAAAATGTGGGAGTAGCTATAATAATATCAGACAAAAACAACACTTTAAATGCAAAACTATTTTAAGAGACATAGAAGGGCATTATATATTAATAAAATGGGTAATCAAGAAGAAAGAACAATATTAAACATTGATGCACCTAAAAAAGGGTGCCTCAAAATACATGAGGCAATCACTGGAAAAACTAAGTGGAGAAATAGATGAATCTATAGTTATAGTGGAGGCTTTAATACATCATTATCACCATTAGACAGAACATCTCAACAGAGAATCAATAAACAAACAAAAACTTTGAATAATACATTAGAGGATCTGGATCTAATAGACGTATACAGAACAGTACACTCAAATACAGTGAGATACACATGCTTCTCAAGTGCACATGGATCATTCTCCAGGATAGGCAACAGGCTAGGCCACAGACCAACTCAATGAATTCAGAAAAATTGAAATTATACAAAATAATTTCTCTGACCACAACTGAGTTAAGTTGAAAATCAGTAAGGGGAAGAGAAAGAGATTAGGCACAAAGTTAAGAAAGTTAAACAACACACTCTTAGGCAAACAGTTGGTTAAGGAGGAAATTTAAAAAATATCAGGGACTACCTAAAGTGAATGAAAATGACAACACAACATATATAAATCTATGGGATTCAGGAAAAGCTGTACTGAGAGGGAAATTCATACCCATAAATGCCTATATTAAAAAAGATGAAAGAGCTAAAATCAAAGACCTAACTGCACACATAGAGGATTAGAAAATAAACAACAAATTAATCCCAAAGGAAGCAGAAAGAAGGAAATAACAAGTTTAGAGTAGAGCTAAATAAAATTGAAAATAAGAAAATACTAGAAAAATAAACAAAAGCAAAGGCTGGCTCTTCAAGAAGATTAATGAAATTGACTAGCAATCTTATTGTTAGACCAACAAAGAAAAAAAGAGAGATTATGCAATTACAGAAAATAAGAAGTGAGGAAGGGGATATTAGCACTAACCCCACAAAGATAATGAGAATCATCAGAGGATACTTTGAAAAATTATATGGCAACAAGATGGATAATTTAGAGGAAATGGACAAATTCCTAGAAACACACAAGCAGACTACACTGATGACAGAAGAAATTGATGAACCCAAAAGATCAATCAAAAGTAGCAAGATAGAATTAGTCATCAAAAACCTCCCAACTAAGAAGGGCTTGGACCAGAAAGCTTCACAGGTGAAAATTCACCTAAAATTCGAGAAAGAAATAATACGAATTCTGCTTTAACTCTACCAGAAAATGAAAGTGGAAAGAACATTCCCTAACTCATTCTATGATGCCAACATCACCCTATTTACAAAGCCAAACAAAGATGTCACAAGAAAGGAAAGCTATAGAACAATCTTTGTAATGAACCTAGATGCTAAAATCCTCAACAAAATACTTGCTAATCATTTTCAACAACACATCAAATGAAGTATATACCATAATCAAGTGGATTTCATCCCTAGTATGCAAGGAGGATTCAACATAAGAAAATCAATCAACATAATAAAAACATAAATCAATTGAAAGAAAAAAAATCACATGATCATCTCCATAGATGCAGAAGAAGCATCCAACAAAGTACAGCACCATTTCCTGATGAAAACACTACAAAAGATAGAAACAAAAGGAAACTTCCTTAACATGATAAAGGGTATATATGAAAAACCCACAGCTAACATCATGTGCAATGGTAAAATCCTAGTAGCATTCCCTCTAAGATCTGGAAAAAGACAAGGATGCCCACTGTCACTGCTCTTATTTAACATTGTGTTAGAAGTACTTGCTAGAGGACTTAGACAAGAAAAAGATATAAAAGACATCCAAATTGGAAAAGAAGAGTTAAAATTTCAATATTTGCAGATGATATGATCATATAAATTGAAAGTCCTGAGAAATCTACATCAAAGTTTCTATAGCTTTTAAACAAGTTCAGTAAAGTGGCAGGTTATAAGATTAATGTGCAAAAATCAATAGCATATCTGTTCAACAATAATGAGCAATCTGAAGAGGAAATTTTAAGAATCCCATTTACAAAAGCATCTAAAATAATCAAATGCTTAGAAATAAATTTAACTAAAGATTTAAGTGATTTATATGCAGAAAACTGCACAACACTTTTAAATGAAATCAAAGAAAACCTAAATAAATGGAAGAATATTTGCTGCTAATGGATAGAAAGATTAAACAATATTAAGATGTCTATGCTACCCAAACTAATCTACAGATTTAATGCAATCCCATTAAAAATCACCATGCCATTTTTTACTGAACTGGAAACTTAACTATGAAATTTATTTGGAAGGGCAAGAAAACCCTAAAAGCGAAAGACATGCTGAAAAAGAAAAATGAAATTGGAGGAATCACACTACCTGACTTTAAAACATACAACAAAGTTACAGTGGTCAAAACTGCATGGTATTAGCACAAGGATGGACATACTGACCAATGGAACTGAATTGAGAGGTCTGGTACAGATCCTAACATATGCAGTCAAGTGATATTTGACAAGGCCACCAAGCCCATTCTACTGGGAGGGAATGGCCTCTTCAAAAAATGGTGCTTGGAGAACTGGATATCCTTATCCAAAAGAATGAGGGAGGAACACTAACTCACACCTTATAAAAAAATTAACTCAAGATGGAACAAATATCTAAATTTAAGTGTCAAGACCATAAATAACTTAGAAGAAAATGAAGGAAAGCATCAAGAAGCTCTTGTATTAAGAAATGGTTTCAAGAACTTTACACCCAAAGCATGAGCATCAAAAGAAAAAAAATAGAATAATGGGACATCCTCAAAATTAAACACTATCACACCTCAAAGGGGTTTGTCAAGAATGCGAAAATGCAGGCTACTCAATTGGAGAAAACTTTGGTAAACATATATCTGATAGGGGCCTAATAACATGCATATGTAAAGAAATCCTACACCTTAAAAATAAAAAGACAAACAACCCATTTAAAAAAATGTTCAAGTGTTTTGAATAGATACTTCTCCAAAGAAGATATACATATTTTAATGGTTAGGCTAATGTGTCAACTCGGCCAGGTAATTGTGTCCAGGTGTTTGTTCCAACAAGCACTGGGCTAATTGTAATACAAGAGCATTTATGGACTTCAATCACCAGTGAGTTTACTGCGTGGATGGCTGATTACATCTGCATCAATCAGGGAGATTACATCATCAATGGGTGGTGCTTTTATCCAATCAGTTGA
>JAQZBX010027721.1:0-28162 GCA_029593785.1 Cabassous unicinctus | reverse complement strand
GAGAGGAGGGGCAGTTGAAATACAGGGGCCTTTTTGGGGCTTGGGGGTTGTCCTGAGTGGCGTGACGGCAACGGATGTAGGATTTTCCATCAGCATATACCATGCAGAACTGTGTGGGAGATAGTGTGGTCTATGATGTGAACTGTGGTCCATGTTTGGTGGCAAGGCACCAAGATGTGTATATCCAATGCAGGCGTTGTACCACACGGTTGAGGGATGGTGGTGTGGGATGTTGTTGGAGGTGTGGGAGGTGGGGAACATGGGAACCCCTGTAATTTCTGAGTAATATTTAGGTAATCTAAGCACCTTTAAAATATATATCTGTATATAAAAAATAACATTTATGTAAACAAATGCACCTATATGCATATGTATTTATATATCATTTTATAAATATTGGTATGTATTGTGAAAATTTTGATTTTTACCCACAATAAAAAAAAATAAAATAAAATAAAAAATGGAATTTGAACTCATATGATAACATGAAGGAAACTTGAAGACATTATGCTAAGTGAAATAAGCCAGACACAAAATGATAAATATTGCGTGTTCTGACTAATACGAACTAAATACAAAGAATAAACAAATGTAGTTAAAACCTAGAGTATACTTTATTAGGAGATAAGAGAAGGGCTATGAAGGGGTACTGATGCTTAATGTATATAGAAGTTTTAATTAACTTTACTATAAATATGTGGAAATGGATAGAGTTGATGGAAACACATTATAGTGAGTAGGAGCTTGTTTATAAAGGGGATTGTAGCTGAAAAGGATAGTCTAGGGATGAAAATGCCAATTGAAAGAAAGATTAATCTAGGGACAGAATAACACAGTGAACCAAGAGTTGGATAAGAAGTGTGGATAATAGTACAAATGCATGAATGTCCTCTGAACTAGAATGGATGTATGTCAATATTTCAGGGTGGTGGGATGTGATGATCCATGGGGAAAATACAATTAATATAACCTATGGTTTGTAGTTAACAGCAATATTGTAATATTCTTGCCTGAGTGCCAAGGATGTACTTTATTAATAATAGGGGGTTATGGAAAAAATCTGCCACATGTATACTATGGACATTTGATGACATTATCAATGAAATTGAGAACAAAATCATCTGATGATATTATCTCATAATCTGTAACAAATGTTCCACGACGGTGTAGTGTGTTGGTGAAGGGTTTTTGCATGAAAATCCTACACATGTGCATGATTGTTTTGTAAGTGAACAACCTCTCTATTAAAAATATCTTAAAAAGCAACTAAAACATATTGCTTACAAGTGAAAAATGATGTATATAAATGGAAATGCACTCTATGTTCATGAATTCAAAGATCAATAATGAGAAAAGGCAAGTTATTCACAATCTGAATTCTAGATTCATTGCAATCCCAAATTACCTCATGTCTAATTGGAATATGAATTTTAAGGAAAAATGTAAGGATTAGATTCTTATAAATAATATGAGAGATACATTTAGTAACATCCTTCCTATCATATGAGGCAAGTACTCATGGAAACAAAGCTTTTAAGCAAGATACCCTAATATAAAATATTTCCGGTATACATTGCTGAGTAAATGCATATACCTGCCTTCTTGCTATATCTGTGTTGATCTGTATATGAAAATTTATGTTGAAAATATCCTATGCACTTTACCTTTTCCACATGTAACTATTCTGTTTTCCTTCCTTAAACATGTTAGCATTGTAAATAACATCTAACATCCTCCTGTAATTTATATATTTTTAATTCTCCAGAGATTAAGGCTGCAGAGCTGGTGAAGTTGGCATGCTCATGTATATGATCATAATAACATAATTACAATTGTTATATGCTGTAGAATATTGCAATCATCAGAATATCTACCATGGAGAGGATGGAATGTGGAAGAAAATGGTAATATCTCAGCTGTGTAGGTAATAATGCAGTGTCTGATGAGAGGCCATCTGAGGGAATAACAGATAAGATGCTGACCAAGCAATTGCATTAATTGAACTAGGTATTTTTTTGTTGTTGTTTGTTTTACTCTTTTGAAATGGAAAATGCAAATAAAAGATCTGAACTAAATACTACTCTATAGAGGGATTGTATTATTCTTCCAATGCTTTTATTCTACATTTCATCCTATATAGTAGACATATTCATCTCTCTATAAATAAGGAATATTCTTATATTACTTTGAAAGCTGCCAAAATTTTAAATTTCCTGTGATATTCTCACATTTTATTGTAACTATAAATTTGTTATTTTAAGAACTCCATGTAATTTTCACTTATTGCATAAGATATTCCCCTGATATCTGCTTATATTACTCTCCCCTCTCTTTTTATCCTTGCCAGCCCCAGTGAGATTATATACCCTTCTCCTTGAACACAATTCCATCCATGCATAATTCTATGAGAATACTTTCCACTGAATTTTGATGATCTGATTATCTATCACTCTCATCTGTAAACAACTTGAGGGGTGGGACAATAGATACGTTTTTATATTTCCCATGCTTACAATTCTTCTAAGATTTTACTTGGTAATAGATAAATAACTACAAATCAATTAATGATGAAAAATTGAGTAAGGGTTATATTTTCCTGCAAAATAAATTACAGTGGAATACTTGATATGCATTAGAGTTTTAGAAAGCCAAAGTTAAAATACTTACTTTGAATTTTCTTCTACAACAGTATCACATTTTTAATGCTCTTGAATTTCAGTTTTCTCCAGTACTGAACTTCAAATGGTACAGGATTTTAAAGAATAAAGGTGCCAGCAGGCTATTACTTTGACTTAAGAGAATTCTTCTTGTATCTAATATTGTAGTTTAATCCCAACTCTTTAATCAACTTTTCATTTCATGGAAAATTATTCAAGAACAAAATCAGAAAATGTGTTCTCTTTCTAATAACCACTTTTGAATTAGAGTCTATTTTGTCCACTATAATTATAGCTGCCCACCTCATTTTTTATTCTGTTTGCACCAAATATATTTTCCATCGCTTCACTTTTAATGTTTGTGTCTATTCTTTAGAACACTTTTAACCTGTTTGTGTCTTTGTGTCTGACAATACGGGGTCAGATCATGCTTTTTAATCCCTTGGCTAAACTGTGTCTTTTCTCTGAGAAGTTTAATTTATTAACATTCAGTGCTATTAATGAAACTCACTAATTACTTTGCTTGTTTTGTCCTTTAGTTGTTTTATTTTATTCTTTATTTAGTTCTTTTCTTTTATTCCAATGTCTTTTTCTATACAGTTGATATTTTGTGATTTATCTGACATTCCCTATCTCATTTCTGTATCTCTGTTTTTTAATATCTACTCATTGTGGTAACCCTGGGGTGTATATAAAATAACCTGCAACTATAAACAACTAATCTGAAACATCACCAACTTAGCATCAAAAACATGTGCATTTTCTGCTCCCACATCATTCTTTTTCACTTGTTTTTGATATTTATGCCCCAATTTTCCACTTTATATTTTGTATATCCATTTTGAGGAAATACATCTTTTTTCTTGTTCAATTGCATTCTAATTCTTATATGAATTAAAGAGTTGAATTGTATTTTGAGGATACAGTACTATTGGGTTTTGTATTTACCATTTTAGCTACTCTTACTGATGATCTGCATTTACTTAAATGCCATAAGAGGTACTATCTCACCAAAGTCAGCTACCATGTGTTGAAGCAAGATGACCACCATTCTCTGTGCTGGTTTCAGCATTCATCTCTGGGCTTACAGTTTCCTCTTGAGGCCCTTGGGCCCAGCCTCTTTAGGCTTTATGTTTAAATGATCCTGTAATCCTCTCTGTCCTGGCATAGTGCTTGATTCTTTCTGGGTCTCCTTTATCTGTCTCAGCTGTTCTGCTCTCTTTCTGTTGTAAGCTATTAGGCAATGGCTCGTCTCTCCCTATTTCCTCAGCTGTTTGAGGCTTCTCCTGTCACCTGGTATGTTAAAAAAATGACAGAGCTCTCTCCCTGCATCTGTCTCAGTCTTTCTCTGTGTTTTAATTTATAGCAGACCCAGAAAAGGGGCAGAAACACAACCTGAGATACAGCTTACTGATGTAGCCAATCAAAGGCCCTAAAATGATCTTAACAAATAATCTAATCAACGCCCTCTTAGCTGCATTTAATGCAATCAAAGTGTTTCACACCCATAAGAATAGATTGCTTTGCAAACATAGTCTTTCTCTTTTGGGGATTCATAAAATAATCTTAACCTTCCACGTAATCACTAAGTATCAATTCAATAATAAGTTGGTGGTATTCCTTCCATAAAGATGTTAATATGTCTTGAATTAGAATTTATTCTATTTAAATTAATAGAGAAATGCATTAAAGAAACAAAAATTTTTAAAAATTATACTCTATTTAACCAAAGCTTTCATTATGAATTGGTGAATTATATGAATAAATTCAGTTAGAAAAAACTTTCAGAATATATGCTGAAAACATTTAGAAATGTGGAAGATAACAAGTTGACAAATCATCTAAATGCTTTATATTTTAATGTTTCATGATAGTTTAATTCCATAATCAGTAAAATATTTATATCCATTTCATTAGTAGTCAAAGTGGTTATTGCTCAATAGTCAGGTTATTGAAATGGGGAGAGACATTCAAATTATATTTAGCAATCACTATTTTTTCTCTTAAAGTAACAGTTGATAATATTAAATTGAATTTAAAGACATAATCTGCTTTGTTATTTTTGTTTAAAACATGAAGACAGAAAACAAATGTTTGGCATAGATCTTAAATGACTTTATTTTTTAATTAGATGGCAAAATGAACACTTTCCTCATTTTTTAGATCACCATCCACTTTCCAGTGGCACAAATGGGGAAATCATACAGAATAAACTCATCCAAATGGAAACTGGGCTCCACACTCCAGTCTTATTTCTATTCAGTAAGAGCTCTTTCATTGACATGATGTACATCCGCACCCTGTGCGCAAGATGGCAACTAACTTTCTCTCAAATAGTAAGGCTATTATGATTTGAGATGTGAGATTTGTTTTTGACTCTTGGTGGATCAGAAACCCTTCTTCTTCACCCATATGGACATAAACTATTGTAAAGTAATAGAGCATATTAAAGGATAGGACAGATGAGTAGTGATATCACTGGGTTTGGTGGTGTAGGGTTGACAGGTGGGTAGATTAGGAAGGACAGGTTAGAATACCCAGGGAATGTAGCCATGAATCCTGTCATCCAATGAGTCAAGACAAGGGAGTGTCATTTGCTCCAGGGGGATGGGGAGGAAGGAACAGAAAAGATCAAACAGGGGGTATTTAGTAGTCATGGGAAAAGTTTTTCATTACCTTACAGTAATGGACACAGGACATGGTAAATATCATCAAAAATTATTAAACTGTACCATCTAAATTGTAAACTATACTGTAAACCATTGACAATGTTTAGTAGCTATGTTTCACTACCTGTATAACAGTTATAACAATGTTAATATCCACACACACAAAAAAAAGGTTTTAATATGGGGTGAGGAAAAGAGAAGGAGTTTGAGTATATGAGAGTCTCTAGTATTCTGTGTGTGAATTTGCTGTGACCTGAAACTTCTTAGAAAATTAAATAAAAATTTGGGAGACACTGGGGAATGAGAGGGGGAAGGTACCACGGTACAGACTGGACACACGATAATGCAGTGATAAAAGGAATAAAATAATTATAATTAAAAAAAATTTTTTTCCCATTTTTTCAATGTCCCAATCCATTAATTATATTTTATTTTTAGTTTTCTTTCCTAAGTTTCCATGTATTTTATCTCTTTCATTTAAGCTTATCATTGTAATTTCATTTTCCTATTAATTGTACTTGGTTATTATATGGGCTTCATCTTCAAGGAAGGTTTAGATCACAGAAGTGTTACAATGAGGGCTGCAGAGGATCATTGGTCAGGAGTGTCTGGATGGGGGATTCATGGGAGGAAGTTCATCGGAATATACATAAAAGATATATAAAATTGTTTAAATGATCAAGGGATGAGGCATAGTCATGGTGGGTAGACAATCACTCAATAAATGAGTTAATATAGAATTCCTAGCTTGGAGAGCTCTGCCACATTTTCCAAGGGAGCAGAAACAGTCCCCCGAGTGCAGGGGCAGTGTCTGGCAAAGAAGGAGAGTCCAGTGATGGGTTCTTGTTATTGATGACTAGCCTTACGAGTCTTTGCTCTTGTAATTGAAACAGCTTACTGTTATGGGGTGCCTAACAGTTGCCACCTGAGAGCCTCCTTGTTGCTCAAATGTCATCTCTCTCTAAGCCAAACTCAGTATATGAATGCATTACCTTCCCCCCAGTTTGGGACATGACTCCCGGGGATGAGCCTCCCTGGCAACAAGGGATTAATACCAAGTGCCAACTGGCAATATGACTGGAAAAAGATCTTGAATAAAAGGGGGAAAAGGTAAAGACAAATGAGTTCATGTGGCTAAGAGACATCAAAGTGAGTCGGGAGGTCATCTCAGAGGTAACACTTACATACACCTCAGTAGGATCTCATAGATCACAAAAGTGTATATCACCCCACACAAAGGGGCCCCTGAGGGCTCTGGAGATACCCAGGTCCTATATAAGGGGGGATAGCTCCAGAGATTGATGCCTTATCAGTGGGCTCTACTTTGGAATCTGTGCTTCTGAGAGTGACAGAGTTGGATTCAAATAAGTCCTCCCTGCACATAGTCCATCAGTCCCTTCTATTCAAACCTATATGTGATGCTGGAGTTTGTAGGTGTACTTCCAGAGACTGGAGCCTCTGGTCTGCCCATGTGCCAGCTGTGCCTGGAATCTTGGTGGAACTGCAACTCCTACTCTACAGCCCAATGGACTCACCCAAGTCACCTGGTGAGGAGATGGTGATGGAGAACGGCCATCCCAGGGTATGGTGAGAGCCTGCAGCTTCAGGCAGGATAATCCCTTCCACTGTATCCATGGGATATAAGTCCACTCTCACTTGGAGGTGGAGTGGACATCACCATCCCAGACTCCTGAGGATTGGGGGAAGAGCTTTGGACTAGAGTGAACTTAATGCTATTCTGTTGTAGATATATTGTGATTCAAGCAATGGAAGAAATTATAACAGCGAGGTGGAGCCAGTGGCCACTAGATGTTTTTGGGGCAGGGAAGGGAAAAGCAGTTGTAATACAGGGGCTTTCTCAGGACTTGGGAATTAACCTGAGTGACATTACAACAGCAGATGTAGGCCATTTTACATCAGCATATACCATGCAGAACTGTGTGGGAGAGAGTGTGGACTACAATGTGAACTATAGTCCATGCTTAGTGGCAAAGCCCCAAGATGTGTATATACATTGCAGGTGATGTGCCACACTAATGAAAGATGTTTATGTGGGATGTTATGGGAGTTGTGGGAGGTGGAGAACATGGGAATCCCTGTAATTCTTGTGTAACATTTATGTAATTTAAGCATCTTTTAAAATATTTTAAAATTTATAACTTTTATGTATATATACATATAACTTTTATGTAAACAAATGCAGATATCTGCATATATATTTATATATCATTTTACAAATGTTGGTTTGTATTGTGAAAAATTTGATTTTTACCCACAATAATAAATAAATAAATAAATTTTTTAAAACAGGCATTGATGAGCTATAACTCCCTGGGCTAATGCCACAGATAGGAAAATTGTAATACAGACTTTTTGAGTAATTGAAACAACAGATCTCTGTAATGATTTTGGCATTTGAATCTCTGGGAAAAGGGAGACAAAGTTAGAAAAAGAAGTCTCCACATGGAGATATCCCTTTGGAGTTTCAAAAAGCAAATATCTTGCTTTACACTGAAAGCAAGAAACCAAAGAAAAAATTGATGAAGTTGAACTTCATCATTTTTTAAAATGTTTGTGCATAAAAGGATATTATCAAGAAAGTGAAAAGACAACCTATAGAAAAGGAGAAAATATTTTCAACTCATATATCTGATAAGGGTTTAATATCCAAAATATATAAAGAACTTCTACAACTTAACAAAAATGGGAAATATTGCTGTATGTATTTCACCACAATAAAAAATTTTTAAAAGAAAAAAACGAATAAAGGTATCAAATAACTTGTAAAAAAGAAGCCATTCTTCTTGATTTTATATCTTATGTTCAGTTTTTATCTATAAGTCACCTTTTACAAATGTTGTAGTTCCATCAACACTTTAAAAAAAATTGTATTTACTTCAACTTTCATATTTTAGGTCTTGGCTCGTTGACCATTTTTCTGTAAAGTTCCATCTCTATTGCCATTGGTTTGTCAGCACCATTCCCAGTATGTGCATAACCATCCTCTTGATTGACCTTATTATACCTCTGCTACCTTTCATGGATATTATAGCTTCCTATGCTCATGTGCTCAGTCTGATGTTCTAGATGAGTACCAATAGAAGACAGGAAAATGCTGTCTCTACTTGTTCCTCCCACCTAATTTTACCAAATCTATTTTATAGGACCACTTTCTCCACATATGTGAAAACACACTTCTTAAACTTCACTGAACAACTCCACTTATGTAACTGCAAATAACTGTGGCCCATTCTGTTTATTTTTCAAAATTACATTGTTTGCATTGACTATACCATATATATATATGTATATACACATATATATGCATAAATCTATTTCTATGAAAATGTTTATATTTTATCAAGATTTCTGCTATTATATGTAGTGTCGTTAGGAACATTATTGTACAAGTGTTCCATTTCACATGTACAAGAGTTTATATAGGTATATACCTATTTCTGTGATTAGGGGTTCATAGGTTAGTAAGAAAAATTCTTGGCCAAAGCAAAAAAACTTTACCTTCTGTAATATTTACAAAAATGAGAGTTCCCAAAAGGTTTCAATGAAATCCTATTGTTTGGCATCTTTTCTGTCATTCAGATTTGTAAGATAATGCATGTTAATATTTGAAAATCCAATGTTTCTAAAATAATATTCCATTTGGTACTCCTTCCTTCATATGAACTTCTTTATTCATATTAAGCATTTGTCTCATACAAAATCTTCATTGACAAAAGTTTTCAAAATATATGTAATATTTGGTATCTAGGAGGAAAAATAAAAATAAATTTACATTTTAAGGAATTTACAAGACATAAAAAGAAGTAAAAAATAATGATTCAAAATTTTTCCAAACTTGTTTCACTCTGTGGCAGTTTGATATAGTTATGAATTCCAAAAATACATATTGGAATAATCTTGTAAACTGGTCTGTTCATCTAGGTATGATTAAGTTATGATTAGACTTTGATTGGGCCATGTCAGTAGGGCATTGAGCTACACCTCTTGGTGGGTTTGGTTCTCAAATATAAAACACATGACAAAGGACAGAGTTGGAGTTTTGAGTTGGAGTCCTGATGGTGGAATCTTGAGCTAGAGCCCAGGGAAGTAAGCATACAGAGGAACTTGGTTGTGAAGAAGGAGAGAAGGACCCAGGAAAACAGATGAGCCATTTGCCTGAGAGTCTATAGCTGGCATTGTGGAGAGAATCAGCAACTGAACCTGGAGAGAATCAAGCCCCAGGAAGAGAGGAACCCAGGAAGCCAGACCGCTTACACAGTTGGGTGAGGGAAGTAACTTATGCTTTATGGCCTGTTAACTTTAAGCTTCTATCCCAAATAAATGTCCTTCATAAATCCAACTGATTTCTGGTATTTTGCATCACCACCCCATTGGCTGAGTATTACAGAATTTGGTACTGAGGAGTGGGGAAGTGCTTTTTCAATTACCAAAATGTTGGAATGGTTTTATAAATGGGTAAGGGGTATTTTTTGAAGGAATTGTGAGATGCTTGATGGAAAAGGCCTACAGTGCCTTGAAGAGACTGTTGGTAGTAATATGGACACTAAAGAGACTTTTCATGATGCCTTAGAATAAATAATGAAACTATTATTGGAAAGTAGAAGAAAGGTAATCCATTTTTTAAAGTTGCAGAGAACTTAGCAAAATTATCTCCTAGTGTTTTATTGAAGGCAGAATTTGAAAATGGCAAGCCTGGGCATTTGACTGAAAATTTTCTAAAGTAACCCAGAGAATGCAACTTGGCTTCTCCTTGAGGCTTATAACAAAATGCTAGGTGAGAGAAATACACTAAGGAATGAACTCTTGGGCTCAAGGAAAACAGAAACTGATTTGCGAAATTCCAAGCCTGTGGAAATTGAGCTTCCAGACAATAGTGCCCCATTTGAGGACTTAAGTAAACATGGAATTTGTAAATAAGGATTGAAAACACAGTTATCTAGGAAAGACTTGTGGAAAGTCTTACTGTCTGATGGCTTGTAACCTCCTTCCTGCATGCTAAACCAACAAAGTTTTTGAGAGAGCTGTATGAACAAACCATTGTCAGTTTGGACAACAAAGGACATGGAAAGGAGATATATAAGGAGAAACAGTTTCAAAAGGAAAACCATGGAAGCTGAGATCTGGAATTAAGATATCACCTTGGGGCAAAAACAGAAACCCCCCATACATACAGAGAGAGTGAGTTTCCCCTGGCAGTTGAAGAGGGTGGATGTTCCCAACCAATATTCTGGGAGAGTTTTGCAACCACTGGGTGCAGAGAAGGTGGAGCACATTCCTCAAGGATTATGGCAGTTAAAATCAGCACCCCACAAGTCTGAGAGGCATGGACCTGTTCCCCATGGATTAGGGAAGGCCAGGTGGTCAACTCATTGGTCTGAGAGTGTTGAGCCCGTATGCGAAAGGTTAGGGAGAATGTTGTCTTCACCTTATTGTATTAGGGGGGCTAAGACTATAACCCAAAGGTTGGGTAAGGTGTGGCAATCACCCCAACACTCTTGGAGAGTGAGATCTGGAGCTTGGTCACCACCCAGATGCTTGATGAAGGTGAAACCAAGAAAATGGCCATTGGGGAAGCCTGTTGAAAGTGTGGGGTCCCATAAGTCCCCAAGGAGAAGAAACCATCATCTTAAGAATGACTGTCAGACTTTGAAATCAAATGGAGAATGACCTGCAGGTTTACTGAACTGTAAAGAACCCATAACTCATGTTTCCCTCCCAGTTTCTCCAAATGATAATGAAAAGGTTTATCCTTTGTCTGTCCATTTGTATATTGGAAGCAGATCATTAATTTTGTAAGTTTCAGAGGTCTACAGCTAGAAGGAACTTTGCCCCAAGACAAACTGTATTTCTTTAAACTGACTATGTTGTGATTTTGTACTTGCATTGTTACTGATCTAAGGTATTTTGAATATTGGAATGTATTTTTGGAATTCAGAAGGCAGAGTGTGGCAGTTTGATATAGTTACGGATTATGCTTGTAAACTGGTCTGTTTATCTGGGCATGATTAAGTTATGATTAGGACTTTGGGCCATGTCAGTAGGACATTTAGGCCTACCCCTTGGTGGGTGGGGTCTGAAATATAAAAAAACAGGGCAAAGGACAGAGTTGGAGTTTTGAGTTGGATTTCTGATGTTGGAGTCTTGAGCTAGAGCCCCGGGAAATAAGCATAGAGAGGAACTTGGTCGTGAAGAAGGAGAGAAGGTCCCAGGAAAAGAGATGGGCCATTAGCCTGAGAGTTTACAGCTGGTCTTGTAGAGATAACCAGCAGCTGAACCTGGAGAGACTCAAGCCCCGGGAAGAGAGAAACCCAGGAAGCTAGACAGCTCACAGAGTTGGGTGAGGGAAGTAACTTATAGTTCTATCCCAAATAAATACCCTTTATAAAAACCAACTGATTTCTGGTATTTTGCATCATCACCCCTTTAGCTGACTAATACACACCCCAATTTATATATGTAGATCAGCACACTCTCTGCAGATACACATTTTATGTCCATTTGCTGGTTTTAACTTTCAGATTACTTTTTTTTTAAATTTTTTTTTTACATTTTGGCCTGTGTTTTATACATTTTGTACACTTATTTATCTACTTAAACATTTGTGATTTCCCCAGCATTTTATCATTATTCTTCTATAGGTTAAGCCAGGTTATATTACTAAAGTTTGAAGTCTACAGTTGAATCCTTATAATATTTTTACATAGACAATTTTTGAAGGCTAATTTAACTAGATTTATATAGGAACAAATGACATATAACTTAAAAAAAAACATAAGATGAACCCTCATACAAAGAAAATACATATAATAGCATATTTGTATTTATAGCACATGACAAAATGCACCACTATTTTTGCCATCCACTACCCATTTATTGTCCCAGCTGAAACAATATAATTGCTCATAGATGTGTGATTGTGTGTTCACGTTACTTAGAGATTAATATATATTATATTTGTCACTTGTCCCTGATAGTTTTCCATTTGGTTACCTCTGTGAGTCTCATCCATATAGTTGACTAGACAATAGTGAATTCATTTTCTTTGCTTAAATGAATGCAACATGTTTATTTAAGCATATCACTTTTGATGGATTTGTAAGTTATTTCCATTTTGGAATACTGTGAATATTTTTGGTGTAAACATTCTAATAAGGGCCTTTGTGGCACACAAGGACATGCATTTCTGGTGGATCAAAACTAGCAAGGAATTAAATGATCCACAGAGTCTTTTATATTTTTGGGTGAAATAAGCAATCCAAGAATTTATAAGGCATGTATATGTTCAGCCAAAGTGGTGCTAATGCAAAACACCAAAAACCTGTTGACTTTTATAAAAGGTATTTATTTGGAGGAGAAGTTTGCAGTTACCAGGCCATAAAGCATAAGTTACTTCCCTCACCAAAGTCTATGGCCACGTGTTGGAGCAAGATTGCTGCTGACATCTGCCATAGTTCAGGCTTCCTGGGCTCCTCTCTTCCCAGGGCTTGCCTCTCTATGGGCTCTGGCTTGCTTTGCTCCACAAAGACTATCAGGCAAATGGGTCATTTCTTTTCCCTGGGTCTTCTCTCCTTCCTCACAACCAAGCTCCTCTATGTGCCTACTTCCCCAGTCGCAAGCATTAAAACTCCAAACTTCCTTCTCTGCAGTGCAATTTCTCCTACTGACATGGCCCAGTCAAAGCCTTAATCATTATTTAATCAATTAAAAGTAAAACCTCTGGATCAAATACACTCTAATAGACCCAGAGGAAAAGACTAGTTTACAAACATAATCCAATATTTATTTTTGGAATTCATCAATAATATCAAACTGCTACAACATGGGTAAAGATGTTGCAATGAAAATTAGAAAGCATAATGAATTAAATAATACATTAGGTGTGCTTAGCAGGAAACTGATATTCTTACATGTGTCTCTCAGAAAATAAGTGTGTGAAAATGAATAATTATAATTATCAAATTAAAAAATCATTTAACATCTATATATCAGGGATAAAATATTTATAAAGTGAAATTTAAAATTAACATGTATTTATATTAAAATCATTAAGTTCTCATTAACAATGTAAATATTGTGATATGCCTATCAGAAAAGTGTATTATTTATTGAAAAAATAGAAATGAGAAAAATAATATGAGGAATGTAAATTATCCATGGATTAGAATAGAAATTGAAAAAAATAAGTTTCCCTTAATTTGATACATTAATTCAATATAATCCTGATAAAATTTCCATCAATGTGTGTTTGTGTACATATGTGTGTGTACATGTAGTCAGAACATGATTACAGTATGTGCAAAGGGATGCAAAAACAAATAATCATGCAGATAATTTAATTATAACAAAATAGAATTATTAATTCTATCATATATCAGAAGAGTATAAAATTGTAATAATTATAAAGTTGTTATGTTAGTGCATGCATAAACATTGAAGGCCTTCCGATTTTTAATATAAATGTAATTTAATATGAAGGCATGCACGAGACACATCTAAATTTGGATCTCCTTGTGTTTGTCCTATTTGCATATCATTGAGCTTTGAAAATGTGTTGATTAATAATTTTTAATGAAACTTGGAAAGTTGACCATTATTAAATGGCTCTCTTCTCCTATTGGACTCAAGGGTGCTAATGACTCCCTTTCCAATATTAAAGGGGTTTCTAACAGTCCGTGGCATGAGCTAGCAATAGAGATACACAAAATAGCATCACTGGATTCCCCTACTTCCACACTTATAAGAAGTAAGGATCTGGGTGAGAGTATTTTCAACACCTTAACAGAATTTTGTAGAGTCAAAAGGTACAATGATGTTGGCTGGCTCCTCTTAAATACTTTGGATAAAGTTACAAAGGAAAGAGATGAGCTAAAGTCTTCAAATTTGAAGCTTAAATGCTGCATGGGTTGATGTGAAAGTTGCTGTGTGTGCCCTTAAAGAAAATCTTGTCTCCTGCAGCCACAGACTTGAGATATCTGAGAATCGAACCCAGACACTCACTGTATGAGTAGCAGAATTACAGAGGAAACTAAAATCTCAACCTCTTAGGGTTTCTACCATTAAAGTGAAGGCATTGATTGGAAAGGAGTGGAACCCTGAGGATTGGGATGGAGACATATGGGATGAAGATAATACTGGTGGGGATATTGGAACCCTAAATTCTGCTGAGACTTTACCAGATAAACCTTCAATGGCTTCCTTGTGGAGAACACACCTTGTCAACCTTGTATCATCCAACCTCCAGCCTGCCCTATGAGTCTGGATCTCCTTCCAGCCCTGAGGTTGGTACCAGCCAAACTGAAGCCTGCACTGCCCAGCCTCTAGCCTGCCCCAGGGAGTCTAGACCTCCTCCCAGCCATGAAGCAGGTACCAGCCAAACTCCAGCATGCACTGCCCAACCTCCAGTCTGCCCTGAGAATTCTGCCTTCCAACCCCTGCCTGAAGAGATTAATTCTGTCTCACCAGAAGAAAATGCAAAGGAATTCCCTGAGATCAGTAGCTTGCAAGACATTTCTAATCCTTCTCCTTACCCACCCCCACTACCCCTCTTGTCTTCAAGTCTTGTCTTCAAGACTAGGCTAAAATCACAACAAACCACCAAAGGTGAAATACAAAGTGTGACCCATGAGGAAGTATGCTACACTTTGAAAGAACTGCATGAGATTTCCAACTTATATAGACAGAAATCAGAGGATTATGTGTGGGAATGGATATGAAGGGTATGGGTTAATGGTGGAAGGAATATAAAGTTGGATCAGGCTGAATTTTTTGATATGGGCCCACAAAGCAGAAATTCTGGATTCAACACTCTAGTTCAAGGGGTTAGAAAGGACTCTCACAGTTTGTTTGGGTGGCTGACTGAAACATTGACCAAAAGATGCCCTACCATGTCTGAGGTTGAGATGTCTGATTTGCCCTGGTATACAGTAGATGAGAGGATGTTTTTTCTCTTTTTTTTATTTTTTAAAAATCAATATTACTGATACATATTCATAAATCATACATTCTATCCAAAGTGTACCATCAATGGTATTTGGTAGAATAACATAGTTGTGCATTATCACTTCATTCTTTATTATTCTCATTATTCCAATAATAATAATAATAAAGCAAAAACAGTCAAAAAATTCTATACCTTAATAATCACTTATCAATCTCTCTATCGATCCTCTGCTATACATAGTTGCTATTCTGTTTCTGTTAATTTATTTTATTTTATTTTTTAAATAATTTTTTAAAAATGATACTTAGATTATGTAAATGTTATACAAAATTATAGGGATTCCCATATGCCCCACCTCCCACATCTCCCACAACCTCCCACATAAACATCCTTCATTAGTGTGACATATCAACTGCAATGGGTATACCCATCCTGGGGCTTTGCCATTAAGCACGGACCATAGTTCATATTGTAGTCCACACTCTCTCCCACACAGTTCTTCATGTTATATGATGATATAAAATGG
Organism: Cabassous unicinctus; assembly: GCA_029593785.1. NCBI lineage: Eukaryota > Metazoa > Chordata > Mammalia > Cingulata > Chlamyphoridae > Cabassous > Cabassous unicinctus. Next base: position 12,349 of record JAQZBX010027721.1, on the reverse strand, counting down.
CCTATATCTGTCATTGCAATGTCACTCAGAACAATCACCAAGTCCTGAAAAACTCCCTCTATTACCTGCTTTTCCCTCTCCCTGGCCCCAGAGCATTCAGTGTGCACTGGCACCACATTAATGTAATTAGTTCCATTGCTTGAATCACAATATGTCTATAATAGAATACCAGTAACCCCATCTTCTCTTAAGAGCTCTGTGGTTGCTCTTCTCTGTAGTCCAGATATTACTCTATGGATGGCTATAATGGAATTGGAATCCTTAAACATTATGGGGGTGATTTGGATCTCGGTCTGGTAAAAGTTAAGTATCAGCATTAATCGCCAAAGGCAAGGTGGATGTGGCTACTGCAATGAAAGGCAGATTCAAAGCAGCCCTCAGAATAGTCTGAGTCACATGGAGTTATGACATTGGCTAATAGATCATGGGGTACCTAGAGGTGAAATACATGCACATTCTACTAAATTTCTTCTGGATCTGTATAAGCAGAGGAATTCTAGTTTCTTAGTGAACAAAACCCTAACTCAAGTTACAGATACAGAGAATCATGGCACCTTAGCCAATTCCCAGACTTGAGACAGTTTACAGACCCAGAGACCCTTGAATGAGGAGAAGGCCAGGACCCCTTGCAGAAGGAACGGTTAAACTGCCAAAAAGTTATACTGTTAATCTTCCTCCCACCTTTCCCCAAGGGGACTTACAGCCTTTTGCCAGAGCAACTGTGCATTGGGGAAAAGGAAATGATCAGACATTTCAGGAATTATTAGACACTGGCTCAGAAGTCACATTAATTCCAGGAGACCCAAAATATCACTGTGGTTCACCAAGTAGAGTAGGGGCTTATGGAGGACAGGTGATTGAATGAGTTTTAGCTAAGATCCATCTCACAGTGGATCGAGTGGTTCCCCAGACCCATTCTGTTCTCATTTACCCAGTTCCAGAATGCATAATTGGAATAGACATACTCAATAACTGGAAGAATCCCCACACTGGATCCCTGGCTTTTGGAGTGAGGGCTACTATGATTGGAAAGGCCAAGTGGAAGCCTCTAAAACTGCTGTTACCTAGAGAAATAGTAAATGAATGGCAATACCAGATTCCTAGAAGGATTGCAGAGATTAGTGCAACCATCAAGCATCTGAAGGAGGCAGGGGTGGTGATTCCCACCATATCCCCATTCAACTCTCCGATTTGACCTGTGCAGAAAACGTGTGGATCTTGGAGGATGACAGTAGATTATCACAAACTTAACCAGGTGATGACTCCAATTGCAGTTGCTGTCCCAGTTGTGATATCATTGCTTGAGCAAATCAACACTTCCCCTGGTACCTGGTAAGCAGGTGTTTATCTGGCAAATGCTTTTTTCTCAAATACCACTAGTAAGGACCACCAGAAAGAGTTTGCTTTCAGCTGGCAAGGCCAACAGCATACCTTCACAGTCCTGCCTCTGGGGTATAAAACCTCTTCAGTCCTATGTCATAATATTGTCTGTAGGGACGTTGATCATGTCTTCCTCCCACAAGATATCACACTGGTCCATTATATTGATGTTATCAAATTGAAAGGACCAAACTAGCAAGAAGTAGCAAAGACTCTAGATTTATTGATAAGACATTTGCATGAGAGAGGATGGGATATAAATCTAAGAAAAATACAGGGTCCTTCCACCTCAGTGAAATTTCTAGGTGTCCAGTGGTGTGGGGCCTGTAGAGATATCTCTTCTAAAGTAAAGGGTAAGCTATTGCACCTGGCCCCACCTATGACCAAATAAGAGGCACAATGCTTAGATGGCCTGTTCGGATTTTGGAGAAAGCACATTCATCATTTGGGTGTGCTACTCCACCCCATTTACCGAGTGACCGGAAAAGCTGCTAGGTTTGATTGGGCACCAGAGCAAGAGGAGGCCCTGCAACAGGTCCCGGCTGCTGTGCAAGCTGCACTACCACTTTGACCATATGATCTAGCAGAACCAATGGTGCTGGAAGGTTCAGTGGCAAATAGAGATGCGGTCTGGAGCCTTTGGCAGGCCCCTAAAGGGGAATCACAATGCAGACACTTAGGATTTAGAGCAAAGCCTTGCCATCCTCTGCAGATAACTAGTCCCCTTTTGAGAAACATCTTTTGGCTTGCTACTGAGCCTTAGTAGAGACTGAACGCTTAACCATGGGCCATCAAATTACCATAAGTCCTGAGTTGCCTATCATGAGCTGGGTATTGTCTGACCCACCAAACCATAAACTTGGGTGTGCACAGTGGTACTGCATAATAAAATGAAAGTAGTGTAAACGAGATAGGGCTTGAGTGGGTACTGAAGGCACAAGTAAGTTATGTGAGGAAGTAGACCAAATGCCCATGGTCACCACCCCTGTCATGTTACCTTTCCTTTCCCACCCTACAGCTTTGGCCTCTAGGAGAGTCCCTTACAATCAGTTAACTGAGGATGAGGAAACTCGGGCTGGATTTACAGATGGTTCTGCAAGATATGCAGGTACCACCTGAAAGTGGAGAGCTGCAGCAATGTAGCCTTTGTCTGGAGATCCTTGGATGATAGTGGTGAGGGAAAATCCTCCCAGTGGGCAGAACTTTGAACAGTGCACCTGGTTGTTCATTTTGCCTGGAAGAAGAAATGGCCAGAGTTGTGTTTGTACACTGATTCATGAACTGTTGCCAATGGTTTGGCTGGATGTTCAGGAAGTTGGAAGGAACATGATTGGAAAATTATTGACAAGAAGGTCTGGGGATGAGGTATGTGGATAGACTTTTCTGAGTGGGCAAAAAAACATGAACATATTTGTGTCGTACATTAATGCTCACTAGAAGGTGACATCGGCAGAGGAAGATTTTAATAATCAAGTGGATAAGATGACTCACTTTGTGGCTAATTATCAGCCTCTTTCCCCAGCCACTCTTGTCATTGCCTAATGGGCTCAAGAACAAAGTGCCCATATACGTAGAGATGGAGGTTATGCATGGGCTCAGCAATATAGATTTCCCTTCACCGCAGCTGACCTGGCTACAGCCACTGCTGAATGCCCAATCTCCCAGCAGCAGAGATCCACACTCAGCCACTGATATGGCACCATTCCTCAAGGAGATCAGCCTGCTACCTGGTGGCAGGTTGACTACATTGATCCACTTTCCATAGAAGGGGCTGTGATTTGTTTTAACTGGAATAGACACATACTCTGGTTATGGGTTTGCATTTCCTGCATGCAATGCTTCTTCCAAAACTACCATCCAATACTACTTATTGAATGTCTTATCTACCACCATGGCATTCCACACAGCATTGTTTCTGATCAAGGAACCCATTTTACAGCAAATGATGTGGGGAAATGGCACATGCCCATGGAATTCACTGGTCTTACCATGTTCCCCATCACCCTGAAGCACCTGAATCAATCGAATGGTGGAATGGCCTTTTGAAGACTCAATTATGGTGCCAAATAGGTGGCAATACCTTGCAGGGCTGGGGCAAAGTTCTCCGGGAGGTTGTCTATACTCTAAATCAGCATGCACTCTATGGTCCTGGTTCTCCCATAACCAGCATTCATGGGTCCAGAGAGCAAGGGGTGGAAATGATAGTGGCACCACTCACTAATACCCCTAGTGACCAACTAGGAAAATTTTTGCTTCCTGTCCCTGGAACCTTAAGCTATGCTGGTCTACAGGTTTCAGTCTCAAAAGCAGGAGTGCTGCCACCAGGGAACTCACCAATGATTCCATTGAACTGGAAGTTAAGACTGCCACCTGGCCGATTTGGGCTACTCTTACCTGTGAATCAACAGGCAAAGAAGGGAATTACTGAAATGGCTGGGTGATTGATCCTGACTATCAAGGAAAAATAGGACTACATCTACATAATGGAGAAATAGGACTACATCTACATAAGAAGAGTTTGCCTGGAATGCAGGAGATCCTCTAGGGTGTCTCCTAGTACTGCCATGCCCTGTGATTAAAGTCAATGGAAAATTGCAACAAACCAATCCAAGGAGGACTAACAATGGCCCAGAATTTTTGGGAATGAAAGTTTGGATCGCCCCAACAGACAAAAAAACCACGGCCATATGAAGTGCTTGCTGAGGGTAATGGGAACATGGAATGGGTAGTGGAAGCAGATAGTGATAAATATGAACTTCAACCAATGACCAGTTATAGAAATGAGGACTGTAATAGTCATAAGCCCTTCTTCCTTGTTTCTTTATGAGTATGATTGTACATGTACAGAAAATGAATTTCTTTGTTTTCTTCCTCAACTTTTTCCCCTACCATATGAAAAGTTGCATTAATTTTATGCCAGAATATTTAAGGATGTCAAGTTTAAAAGTGAAAACTACCTAAGGACTTGCACTCTAGTCTGTAGGGAATTAATGCATTTCTGATTGTATGCAGATGAGTTGAGCATTGTTAGGTGGAAATATATAGGTATGCTTGTCTGTTATTGTTTTTACTTAAAGACTAAGTATGGTTTAAGGTAATGAGTATGGTTGCCAAGTTGACAAGGAGTGGACTGTGATGGTTAGGCTAATGTGTCTACTTGCCCAGGTAATTGTGTCCAGGTATTTGGTCAAGTAAGCACTGGGCTAATTGTAATACAAGAGCATTTATGGATTTTGGCCACCAGTGAGTTTACTGCATGGATGGCTGATTACATGTGCATCAATCAGGGAGATTGTATCAGCAATGGGTGTCACTTTTATCCAGTCAGTTAAAAGGGGAAGTGATTTCAACACTCAGAGAGAATTTCCCAGCTCATCTTTGGACAGCCAATTTCTCCCAGTAACTCATCAAGGACCTTTCATTGGACTTTCATTGGAGACCTGGTTTGCAGTCTGCCTGCAGAAACTGGACTTGTGCATCCCCACAGTCACATGAGAGACTCTTATAAAATCTCATATTATTGACATATTTCTCCTGTTGATTCTGTTTCCCGAGAGAACCCTGACTAATACTTCCAGGTCAATTTTGTTAACTGATGCTTTAATTATGTGAACAGGAGAACAAAGAAATTATAAATCTCTGTATTAGTCAGCCAAAGTGATGCAGATGCAAAATATTAGAAATCTGTTGGCTTTTATAATGGGTAATTTTTTGTGGTAGAAGCTCGCTGTTAGCGGGTCAAAAAACATGTTACTTCCCAAATCAAAGTCTATTGCCACATTTTGGAGCAAGATGGATGCTGATGTCTGCAAGGGCAGGATTCCTGGGTTCCTCTCTTCCTGGGGCTCATTTCTTTCCATGCATAGCTCCCCTGCTCTCTCTAAAAGGCCAGCTGTAGACTGTCAGGCAAATGGCTAATCTCTCAACCCAAGGCCTCTGCTGTGTCCAATTGAGCTTTCTCTCCTTCCTCACATATCTGCTCTCTGTGTTTACTTCCCAGACTCCAGGATCAAAACTCCACCCTCCCTTCTCTGCGATGCAGTTTTTCTGGGGGACAGGGACTCAATGTCCTATTGACATGGCCCAAAGTCCCAGTAATTATTTAATCAAATAAAAGTGAAACCTCTGAATCCAATATAATCTAATATGGCCAGAGAAGCAGAGCAGTTTACAAACATAATCCAATATCTATTTTTGGAATCCATAAACAATGCCAAACTGCTACAATCGCTTACAAATATGTTGACTAGAAATTTAAATATTTTCAATTTTATTGATTGATTCAATGAAATTCAAACAGCTTTTTAAAGAAAAATTGACAATGCATTATTTGCATAGGCAAATATTTAACAAAGATAAAAATAATTCTAAGATTTTCCTTAAGTAGAATAATGAGGATGATTTGGTTCTACTTCCATTACCTGAGATAGCTTTGCATATAAAACTATTGGTAAGTTATATATGGACAGAACATATCTCATCCAAAAACTCCATAAGAATATGTGTTAATTTACATGTGAAGTCATCTGCTCCTAGACTTTGACTTTTAGAAAGTTTTTGGTTTCTGATAAAATATTTGTACTTGTTATAAGAATAAAAAGTTATTTATGTCTGGTAGAATCAATTATGTGATTTATGTATTTGTACAAATTTTTTCATTTGTTCTGTTTATCTACTTTTGGCCTACAATTGTTCTTACTACTCTCTTATTTTCATTTTTATTACTATAATGTAAGGTTAATATCAGTATCATCATTTTATATTTTAGTTATTGTCATTTTTATTATTTTCTTTGTTCTTCTAAATAAGGATTTTCAATTATATTGATTTTTTTCAAACAAGCAACATTTTTTTTGTTGATTCTCTCAGTTGTTTTTCTATTTTCTGTTTAATTTACTTTCACTCATCTTCCTTCTGCTACATTTTGGTTTAAGTTTCTCTTCTTTCCTAGTTTGCCAATATGTGAAGTAAGGTAATTAATTTGATATCTTTCTTCTTTAGGTCTATTAGCATTCAGATATATACATTTTACTCTTGCACTTACTTTGCTTCATTCTATAAGTGCTGGCATGGTATGCCTTCCTTTTTATTTTCCTTACATATATTCTAATTTACCTTATTTTATATTTAATTCATTGATAAATGAAGATATAATGTTTAATTTCCAGATATTTGTACTTTGCAGTGTTCTTTCTTTTATTGAATTCTATCTTCTCTCAATGTAGTTGAAGAATTTACTCTGTATATTATATTAATACATTAAAATTTATTGATATTTTTCTTGTGCACTAAAAATTATATGCCTTAAAACAATCAATGAGCACTATGAAAACAAGAGAGCTTTCTCAATATGATAAAATCCACTTATGAAAAACCCAAAGCTGACAAAATACTCAATTTTGGTAGAATTAAAGCCTTCCCTTTAAGATGAGGAACAAAAGAAGTATGCTCACTGTCACCACTGCTATTGCCCATTGTTCTAGAAGTTATAGCCATATAATTTAAGTGAGAAATAGAAGTAAAAGATGTACAATTTGGAAAAGAAGATGTGAAACTATCTTTATTCATAAACACGACCAAATATAGAGAAAATCCAAAGGAAATACACAAGGAATCCCCCATAGCTAATCAAAAATGTCAGCAAAGAAGCAGGGCAAAAGATCAATGTTCAGAAATCAACTGCATTTCTATAAATCAGCTCTCTAAAGAGGATATTAACAAATCAGTTTCTTTTATAATAGCATTAGAAAGCATAAAATATCAAGAAATTATAAAGATTGAATAAATTGCAAGAAATCATATGTCATGGTTTAGAAATCTTATTAGTGTTAAGATGAAAAAACATCCAAAATGATCTATAAATTCATTATATTTCTTATTAAAATTGCAGCACGTATTTTGTAGTAATGGAAAACAAGATCCCCAGGTTCATATGAATTGCATAGTTAAACAGAACTTCAAAAACTATTCTGAAACAAAACAAACTTTGGAGACTCACATTTCCCAAATTCAAATTGTACTATTTATGTTTAAAATATGACAAAATAAACTCAAATGCCAAATGTGAAAAATCAATAAGCAAAAAGATGGTAAAAAATTGGTCAAAATATGTAAACACAAATGTCCATCATAGAATGAATAAACAAAATGTATTGCCTACATGCAACAAAATATTACTCAGCCATAAAAATGAAGTCATGAGACATGAAGCAAGTTGGAAGAACCTTGAAAATATTATGCTCTGTGAAATAAACAAGACATATATAGTTAAATATTGTGTGAAGATTTTGAAGATAAATCTAGAAATAGCAATTCGACCGAAACAGATAGTAGGATACAAGTTAGTTTAGTTTGGGGCTTGAGGGGATGACGGAATGTACATTTGTTGCATATGGAGTGTGTGTAAATAAAATAAATATAATTAAAAGAAAGGGACACCTTCCCTCCCCAAAAAACACAAATAAATTACATGAATTGAAATGTCGACTATATATCTGGAGAATGGGAGTATTTTGACAAAGAAGAAATATACAAAATATGAGACTTGCCAATGTTTTTCCTTTTTAATATGGTTTGATGGTTTTTGGAGTGTTTTATTTTTATATATATCAAATATTATATCTATATTAATAACATTTTTGCTAAAAAGTAAATAATGAAATGTATTAGACAGTTATACTCTATTAAAAACTACTTTTTAAAGCTAGAACACATTGAACTATCCCAAATTTTTATTGAATGAAAAAGAAGGCAAAGTAGAAAAGTTAAAAATAAAAAATCTAATGAATATGCCAGGTTTGACTGATAATGAAAACAACTAAGAAAACATAGTTTGTGCAAAATAGTTATTTATATGTGTTTAGTGTATCCAGGTAACTGTTTATATTATGAATCTTTTTCTTGTATTTTGTACACTTTTTAATTAGAACTCAGAGCTTAATAACCGGTTGTTTTAAATTACTGAGTGATTTTTCTAAAAATCTGCCTCATGTACTAGTTTTTTCCCTCTCTCTGTTTTTATTTGACTCTTTTTATTTTTATTTTTTTTGTCTTTTTGAATTCTTGCAATTTTTAAATTGAAATACGGATATGATGTTTGGAGTAAAATGCACGGAATAAAAAGGTCTCTTTTCTTGTCTTAGTTTCCTGGTCACTATTACAAATACTACAATGGGATTGCTTAACAACAGCAATTTATTAGCTCAGAGCTTCAAAACCTTGAAGTTTTGCTACCTCTGAAGGTCATTTGCCTTTAGGCTGGGCAGAAATCCTGATTTCCTTGGCTATTCCATCATATGGAATGTACTCACTTTTATGCTCCAGGTCCTGTTGACTTCCATCATCACTCTCCAAAGTAGTTTTAACTTCATAAAACCTAAGTCTGTTGGACCACTACTGAACTAAAAATAATATCATCAAAATGTCCTATTTATGTAACCACAATAATGGATTAATTGTAAAACATATCTTTGTTTGTTTGTTTTTTAATGGGAACATAATTCAATGTACTACAGTCTCCCCTCTGTGTTCTCAAAAGACATATTTTTCCCATATGCAACAAACAATCATTCCATCACATATCAAAAGCATCCTCATTTAAGTAACACCTTTGAATCCAAAGTGTAATCAAAATGAGTTTGGGTATGATCCAACCTGGGCCAAAATTCCTCTTAATCTAATGGATCTGTGAAACCTAAAAAACAAATTAGTTACTTACATAATACAATGATGGGATGTAGTATAACTAATCCCAATTCAAAGGGAGAATTTGGAAGGAAAACAGGGATCATGGGTTCCAAAGCAAGTCTGAAACACAGCAGGAAAAACTTTATTAGATTGCAAATTCTGAGAATCATCTGTGCAACAATGCTCTGCCCTCCAGCCTCATGGAGCAGCAACCCCATGTTTTCTAAGCTTTCAGCAGTGGTGATGGTGTCTCAGAACACCAGAGTTTAGGCCCCAGGCACTCCAAGTTTAGTAATGGAGGCCATACTCTGCCTTGATGCAGGGGGATAGGCCCCATCATATCAGAGCCCTGGTCTGGTGGCTTTTATTGCCATTTTTGTTCCTCAGTTCGGACAGACTTCAGAATGAAGAAACATGACCTCAGTACCATGACCAGATGTTTATTTGGTTATAGCTCAGTGTTGAGGTTCTAGCTCGTCGGGCTGATGATGGAAATACTCTCAGTGTTGAAGCTAAAGCCTGTCTGAGGTGATGATGGATGCATCCTCAGTGTTGCAGCTCAATCTTCACTGAGGTGATGATGGAAGCCCACCCAGGTGAAGATGGAGGTGCACAGCTCAGTATTATAGCTTGGCTTAATGTTGCAGCTTGGGTGCTGTTCTGGCTGGGGCAAAGATGGAAGAAGCTCTCTGGGATTTTGGCTGTGTTATATATAGTTTCACTCAACAGCTATCTTGAGGGTGGAACCTTAAGTTGCAATGCTCCAATTGGTTATTCATTGGGTTCCACGTGAGAGCACTGGGTTGGGTTTGGAGGTTAGATTGGCATTTTATGTCAATGGGGTATGCTAACTGGGAGGCATTGATTGGCTATTATTAATTAGGATAATGGCTTGAAAATCTGTTTTCTATTGGTTGTCTGAAAATCTCTTATATTGGTTGGCTCTTCCTCTCTCTGCCTAGGGGTCACAATTCAGTTGCCAACCTGCTGGTTCAGTGGCATTCTTCTTGAACATCCCTCCAAGTGCCAGGGTGAGTGGCCTGTCTCTGTCAAGCACTGGGATGGACTTACCCTTTCCATATTTCTAGGTGGGTATGCTCTTTTGTCCCAATGTCATCTTTTTGGTCCAGATATCTTCATCTATGTTTCTCTCCTTGAAGTCTTTTACCTAAAATTTGACCCTTCTAATTCACTTTCAGTCCTGCTCTTCATACCAATCTTGAAACAAATGAAAATAAGAAAACAACATCACAAAACCTATGGGACACCACAAAGGAAGTGCTGAGAGGGAAATTTATAGCCCTCAATATTTACATTAAAAAAGAAGAAAGCAAAAAATTCAATGTCCTCCTTACACAGCTGGAGGAGCTAGAAAAAGAAAAGCAAACTAATCCCAAACCAAGCTGAAGGGGAAAAAAAATAACAGTAAAGATCAGAGAAGAAATAAATGAATTTGAGGGGAAAAAAAAGAAAAAAACATTAAGGAGAATCAGCTAACCCAAAAGTTTGTTCTATTAGATCAACAAAATTGACAAACACCTATCCAGACTGACAAAAAAAAAAAAATAAAGAGAAGATGGAAATAAGTAAATTCAGAAATGAGAGGGGGCCGTTTTCATTGACCCTGCAAAAATAAGAAAGATGATAAGAGGATATTATAAACTAATGTATGCCAAAAAAACTAGACAGTGTAGATGAAATTAAAAAATTCCTAGAAACACGTGAACCTCCTACACTGACCATAAAATAGACTATCTCAACAAATCAATCAATAGTGGAGAGATTGAAACGGTCATCAAAAATCTCCCAAAGATGAAAAACCTGGGGCCAGATGGCTTCACAGGTAAATTCTACCAATCATTTAATGGTGATCTAATACCAATCTTGCCCAAGGTTTTCCAAGAAAAAATTGAACAGAATGTAAAATAACAAACTCATTCTATGAAGTCAGCATCATCCTAATACCAAAACCAGATAAAGACACTATGTGGAAAAAATTTACAGATCAGTAACTCTAATGAATATAGATACAAAAATCCTCAACAAAATACTTGCAAACCAAATTGAAAAACCCATTTAAAGAATTATACAACACATTCAAGTGCAAGTGGGTTTAATCTTAGGTATGCAATGGGGGTTCAACACAAGAAAATGACTTAGTGAAAGAAAGCACATTGATAAATTGAAGAAAACAAATTACATGGATTTGGATTTTTGCAGAAAAGGCATTTTACAAAATACAGCATGATTTCTGATAAAAACACTCCAAATGATATGAATAGGAGACAGCTTTCTCAACATGGTAAAGTGCATATATGAAAAAAACTATAGCTATCATTGTACTCAATGGTGAAAGACTTAAAACTTTGTCATTGAGATCAGGAACAAGATGAGGATGCCCTCTATCACCATTATTATTCCATATTGTGCTAGAATTTCTAGGTAGAAGAATTAGGCTAAACAAAGAAATAAAATGCACCCAAATAGGAAAAGAAGAAGTAAAACTTTCCTTATTCATTGATGATATGATCCTATATCTTGAAAATCCTGAAAAAGCCACAATAAAACTACTAAAATTAATAGACAAATACAGCATAGTGGTGAGAAGCAAGATTAATACACAAAATTGAATAGTGTTTCTGTATACTACTGATGTGCAATCTTATGAGCAAATTTAAAAAATTCCATTTATCATATCAACTAAAACAATCAACTACTTAGGTATAAACTTAAACAAAGACATAAAGGACCTCTATCCAAAAACTACAAAGCATTGCATAAAGAAACTGAGGAAGATTTAATTAAATGGAAGGATATTCTGTGTTAATGGATTAGAAGACTAAATATTAAGATGTCAATTCTATCTAAAGTGATTTACGGATTCAACACAGTCCCAGTAAAAGTCCCAACAGTTATTTTTTTAAAAATTGTAAAGACAATAATCAGATTTATTTGGAAGTGTACCAGGGTGAAGAATAGCCAAAAATATCTTTTTTTATAAAAAAGAACGAATTTGGAGGACTCTTACTTCCTGACTTTAAATCATATTACTTAGATATAGTGATAAAAACAGCATGGTAGTGACATAAAGATAGACAGATTGACCAATTGAACAAAATTGAGAACACAGATGTAGAACCTCACATCTAAGTTCAAGTGTTTTTTGTCAAGGCTGTTAAGCACATCCAGCTGTGCCAGAATTGTATATTAAAGAAATGCTGCTGACAGAACATGATAACCATATACAAAAGAAAGAAAGAGGATCCCTATCTCATACCTTATG
>JAQZBX010027720.1:0-28201 GCA_029593785.1 Cabassous unicinctus | reverse complement strand
GGTTGTGAGGCCTGATGACGTGCCCGCTCACCTTCTACATTTTTCTCCATCCCACGGGGAGGTCCCAGGAATCAAACCCAGGTCCCTCCATATGGGAAACAGATGCCCAACAATTTGAGCCACATCTGCCCTCTATGCTATCATTTTTGTAACAAATGTTTCCACACCAGTGCAAGGTGTTAATAATAGCGTGGAATATAGTAATAATGTATTTTATGTATGTTGGTTGTGCAAACCCACAGCATCTCTAATAAATAAAACAAAATAAAAGAAAACATAAAAAGAAAACAAGGAAAGAATTACAGATACACACTACAGCATGGATAAAATTTTAAAATATTTTGGTGAGAGGAGTTCCAGGTGGATGGCTTTGGAGTAGGAAGGCAGGGCTCAACTTTCTCACAAAAACAATGGAGAAAGAGCCAAAAGTTCTCTGAGGAATATGCTTTGGTGGTCAGCATTCCTGGACAGAGTTACACAACTCACAGAAGGGTGAAGTTTGAAAAACAAAGAACTCAAAATAACAAAGTGATTTACCAAACCTGTGGCAGCTGAGAAGGGTTCCCTTCAGCCACCCCAAAGACAGTAGGCTTGATAAAACTCTTTGGTCACTGCAGCTGACTGATAGGAGAACAGACATCTTCTTCCCTGACATCTGTTACTTCAGTAAAGAGAGTGGGAGTCAGGGGGCTTCTCTTCAGTGAATACGGTCAGCACATCCCACTTTGAATCTTGGTTCTGGCCAGAACCAAACATAAGAAAATGGAAAGTTAAAGGCCTTTATGGAAAGGTGCACAGATAAATGTGATCTGCTGCCATGTCTGGAATTTGTATATACAAGATAGATTTTGGGTTGTTCTGTACCTTAACTCCTGGGAGAAAATCTGTGCCCTGTTAGTGATTTCCTGGCCCAATTTTGGTGACTTAAGCTGGGCAAATTCAAAGACTTAATATAAATTCAACAATATATCAAAGAAGAGCTGTGAACAAAAATCAATAAGCAACACAGAGAGTAAATTTATGAACATAAATTTCATATGTTTATGATGAACATAATCAGACATCAGCAAATTTTCAAGTCACACTAGGAAACAGGAACTGTTGATGTTCTGGAACTAGTCCATGAAAATGGTGTCACGGATGAGAAAAGATGAGAAAGAAACAAGAGATAGCTGAGGTCAAGGGACCTTCCATCCAAGGGGAGGAGAGTGCCACTGCATAAAACATCGTGGCTTTTATTTAGCTTTAGAACAAAGAAAATACATGTGCGCATGTGCAAAGACAATAGATTTGTGATGAGCTACACGTTACTAAAGTCAGCAAGTCTTTAAGGTTAATGGTTCAGTTCTCCTTACATTCCTGCATGTAACAGACCTTGTTAATCATTATCTAACATATACCAGATACACTCCTGAAGCACAGAATTCTTCTCCACCAGGCTCCTACCAGATCTTATCTTTGTGTCTTGAGACTAGAGACACCTGTCCCATACATTCCAAGGCGGCCTGCTTTTTGTCAGTAGTCATGACCTTTTATTGAACTCCTTCAATTCCCCCTTTTTTATTAATTAATTTTTTATGTGAAGATCATAGGAACCATTATATAAGATGATACAAAGTGACCTCTCGTCACACTTGTCTTCTTCCATAGGCACTTGTGACTGTGCTTGTCTTAGGTTGTTCTCCTCTGAGAATCTTACCCATCATTGGATAACAGTCAAGCTTTTGAACTCTTACACGGAAGGCAATTTCATTTACATTTTATACTTCTTCAGGTTCCTTATGTGTATGCTTTCATGTAGATAATTGGTAGTAAAATCAAGGGGTTATTAGGATACTATGTTCTACCACAAGTAATGTAAAATTAGTTTTTCATCGCTAAGTTTCTTAACAAAAATGTGTTTATCTGATTCAATTTTTCTTTTTTCTATGAATATATGTTATTACTCTACTCTTGAAAATACAAACAGTTAAAATGCATAAAACAATAATTCCTAATTCAATCCAAAATGATATTTGAACTCTTTTTTGTTTCCACCAGTGAAATGGATTGACAGTATTTAAATTTTCAAACAATTCATTCCAAAATTCTGCACCAGGGGTTTCTTTCAATTCATTTTGAGACATGCTCAACTCTTTCTTTTGCAATTCTAAAATATCTAAAGAAATATTATACTTATATCCAATCATTTTTTACTTCTTCCCAATCATGCTCACTATTATTATAAGGCAAAGGAATGATACAAAAAGAACTTTAAGTCCAATCACCTTTAAGAGCTCTTAACAAGATTAAATTATAGATTTGATTACCCAAATGTATAATAGTTGCTTCAAGATCATTGATACAATTATTCAGTTCCATATCAATGTGAGATTTGATATGCCACATCTCACTTGCATTTTCATGTCAGTCCTTAACATATTGTTGAGTCCGGACTCCTTGATGCAGGGCTGTGCCAATGATGGCTGCAGTGGATATGATGCCAATCATTCCAAATTCTTGATATTAAAAGTCCAATCAGTCTTTTAGTTCTTTTAAAATAATGGTCGAGGAAGTGCCACAGCAACAGGGATTCTGGAGACTGTTGCCAATCTCTGGTCATCCGAACTGGTAACCATAGTCCTTTTCGTCTTCTTGCTATAAAAAGAGTTTGATTTTCCTGCAGATATGAACTATTAAGATATGTAAATAAGGAGCAATTGGAGCAGCTAACGTTCCTTGAACCAAAAGTTACTTTTGCAATGATAAAAACTATAGGATCTCATACACATACTGTAAGAAATTGAGTTGATTTTCTTTTTAAACTGGTAATATTAGTTTTATTGTCTTGCCATTTGAAAATTGGGCCAGTTCCCCAAAATAATTCCCACAACTGATTTTGAATTTTGTTAAGTTTAGTGTCTCATGGTTGTGTGATAAATCTTCTTTGATTTTTCCAATTTATTGAGCTGTTAGTAAATGCCTTATTACCAAAATTCCAGAAATAAGGATTACTATCATTAGTGGTTACGGTTGACTTGTTAATGAACCAAGATATGGTTGTGTTTTTAACAGGCTTCGGCATTTCTATAAGGGCCTGATCCTTTACAATTCCATAGGAATCATTAAACAACACAACCTCTGTAAAACCATGACATACATGCCATTTGTCATTTAGCAATCTGTTTTGAGAGGGACATGTAAGATTTACCATATTTTCTGATTTACATGGTAAAGAAGGGAAAATGAGAATATAAATTTGAGTTTGATTTTTCTCTGTTAAAATTACACTACAATTTTGATGTTGCATGCATGCAGAACCATATTCAATAAAAAGGGTGGTCTGTAAAAGGTAAAGTTAAATTTTCTAAAAATGTCCCTTCTTCTTTTGGCTTAAAAGGTAGCCATAAGCCTATAGGTTCCGGTAAATGGTGAGATTGATTAAGATAAATTGAGTAAGACTCACCGCCCCAGGTTAACAGCTCTAAAAGGGGTGGGTTGGTAATGTATGTCCAATAAGTGTAATTATGATATGGTTTCTCACCTTGACCTAATACTTTACCTATAATTAATCTAATGTGAAACCACCTTGTCCATAGTTTAATTGTCGGCAGAATCTTCAACTCTAGGCTTGATTCTTCTGGTGGGGATCCGCTGCTGTTCTCCTGTTTCTGTAATGATAAGAGCAAAACCTCAGCCCGAAATTTTTACCTCTCCTTTTTCCCATTTATTGGTTGTTTCATTTTTACAATATATCAGTTGTCCTCATTTTTCATTTTCATTCTTTTTATTAACCTCCCATTGTCTTTCTACTGCTGTGGTATTAGAAATTTGTTGTCTATTAAGAAAATTTAAAGTAAGCAATGCTTTAGATAGTTTGTCTTTACCATATTCTCCTCCATCTCCCCCTTTTTGTTTTTGCAACATTAATTTTAGTAAGTGTTTGCTTTTTTCAACAATAGCTTGACCCTTGTGATTATTTGCTTGGGTAAGAGAATGTTGGAGATGTTTATAGAGTTGTGTTAAAAGTGTTTTTGAGGGGGCTGCAAAGAGGGTACATACATGCTTGAGGGAAGGCAGAACGAATAAGGCATAAAGCCTTAAAGACATAATATTGACACATGGTGGGTGTATTGAACATTTCTTGTGGCAGGAAATTTTATTGATATTTAGTTAATGTATTTTTGTTAATAATTAAAAGAATATAAAATAAGTGAAGGATTGTTTATAAACAGGGGTTTAAATGTTATATTCCAATCTTTTATAATATGTATACATACATTCACATGCTTACCAAACCAGGGGACACATTGATGTGTTTACTATTTTAGTTTCCATTATTTTTCCTGAAATATGAAAAATGTTAAGATTTAAATATACATCTAATAAGATACATTTATGTGTAGCAAAGAAGTTATCAAATTACTTCAGTATGCAGTGTAGTGCATTAAAGTTTTGATGAATATTTAAGCATGTTATACATAATTCATAACTACAGTATATTATATAACAACAAAAAATAATAAGACTTTTAACCAGCAGACATCCAATGAATAAACTTTTATTTATGTATTTATTTTTTGTGTTTAAGACTTTTAGTAGCATGACTAGAATGACCTTAATTTCTTTATTTTGTATAGTTTGAGGCATAGGTATAAACAAATTATAATTTCCTATTTGGGCTGTAGGGCAATACATTGACTTGTAATTTTACTACTTGCGCTGATTTTGTTGTTAACGTTATAATTAGAATTGAGGTTGTAGCTCACAATGTTGAATATAAACTTAATTTATTGTTGGCTATTTTACAGAAATGGGAATGAGGGCTGGCTTGACTTGTTTAAGATTAATTTTTTGTAGCAAAGTGGTAATATTTGGGACTGCTGCACATTGCAGTAGTGTTATTTTAATTTGCTGTAATTTACTGTTATGCACTACCCCTGGTAGCCCCTAATGGCTGCTTTCTTTCTATAGTTACAGACTTGCTTTTTTTTAGTGAAGTGGGAAAAATCAGATAAACTTAAGTTAAAGCATCTGCCTTTTGATTTTTAGACAGAGAGGCAGTTTTTGTGACACACATTATTATTATATTTTAAAATAACTAAAATTATTATTAGTAACATTATACTTTTATTTAACATTATACTGACATATTATTAAATTTTCAGTATTTTATACACTTTTAAAGTATTCATATGAACTTTTTATTCATACAACTTAACTGTCATAAGGTTAAAAAATTTCTTTTAATTGTACAACAGTTTTAAATACTTCATTCAACTTATAATATATCACATGAACTTAACTATTTTTAGTATTTTATCTATTTTAGGTAACAGACTAAGTCATTTGTTACAGTTTGAAATAAAAAGCTACTCTTTGAGAAAGCAGGTTTAAACATTATGTTCTTTTAAAAGTGATAAAACTTGTTTCTTCAAGGAAACAATAAGGTTAAAGTATAAAAAGCTACTTTGATAAAATAGACATTCTTTTTTGCACACTGATTATTCAGGAGAAAAACTCTGTGTAAACTTTTACTAAAACAGATTAATGACTTGAGAAACTTTGAGAAACAATAAAACTTTAACTTTGTTTTAATAAGTAGTCATTTTATCTTAGGATAAAATTACTTTTTTTCCCTTAGTAATAAAAGCATATTCTATATTCCTTCCATACTTAAGTTATCACAATGATTTTGGAAACTGTTTCCAAGCAAATTTCTGACAACATACAATTACTATTAACATTAAACAAACTTGTTAGAATAATGATTTAATTTGATGACAACTGTTTTTATTATTTTAAATTAATACCCATATTTAGTTATTAATATAAGTGTTTATTTAATTTTGGGCATTTGAATAGAACTCTTATAATAATTTTCATTTATAAATTTAATATTACCATCCAGAGGTATCAAAATATACACTGACACTGAACAAACAGACCAAACAGACAAACTCAGAACAAGTTACAACACATCAATAGAAACATACATATTTGATTTTACTGCTTTTGAGAATTTTTCTGGAAACTGTATTGCTAAGTTTTCTTACTTTTCCAGTGGTTTAATTTTATTAGCCCCTATCATCCCATAGCTTTATCACTATGTAGGCAGTAGGAGATTTACAAAGTTGCTGCTGGAATGTTTTCCTTATTTTAGTTAACTCTTTGGCAGATTAGTGACGCCCCTGCAATGAATGCTAAACCTTTCTAATATTAATCTTACTAAATTTTTTGGAACAGTCTCTTTTGCTACTGAATTGGTTAGACAGACTTTATTTTGTTTCTTAAGTATTAATTTTTTGGTAGTGGCAAAGTTCAGGCCGGCAATTCTCTAAGTGGCCACTGCATAAGTTTGCCGAGAATTTGTGGGGGCAAAATTAACATTAATCCATCGTGAATTTCGAGCAGGTGGTGCTGTTGGAGAGGGCTGCTTTTTATAATCCTTTTGATAATGACCAGCCTTTCCACAGTGAAAACAGGTTCTGCGACCTGAAAGAAGCTGCAAAGCTTCAGGATCACCTGTTTTACTTGCTTGTGCTATGCTTTTCATGAGTGCAGTCTGTGGTAAAGGAATTTTCATAGATGCTTTAGGAGGATTTAATGGCTTAAAGAAAGGGTCTAGGGAACTTGACTGAGGGTTAAATACTGGGGCAAATGGCGGATTAAGGAAAGTCTCTTTAGGCACATCAATGAATGCAGCTGGAACTGAAGGGTTAACGTTGACAGCTGGAGCTGAAGGGTTATTAATAGCTTGAAAAGTGCTTAGTGACCCCTTGTGGTAGCCACGGCAACACAAGCCTCTGTATGAGGCTTTGGATGGTTACTTTCAGAACATTCATTGTTATACAAATGTAAATCAGCCTCAAGCTGATCAGGGACAGAATCCTCCAACTCAGCATTTTCAGAGGGCTCACTAGATTCTGTTAGAAAGGGCTTAGGCACCAGAGTAATAAGATTGCAAAGAGGCCAAACATGAAAAAGAATGGACTCTCCCTTCTGATATGCTCACCATAAGGATTTGATAAATAATTTCAATTGTTTCAGATTTAAAATATTCTGCCTTTGCAGCTGAAACCAATAACAGTGTTTCTGTACAAGAGAAAAAATTTCCTCAAAAGCCGAGGATTTAATAGTTACACCGGTGCTTTTTAATAAAGCTTTTAACACTCTAGAGTACTCTTCAAAGTTCCACTGCTGATTCCCCATTTCCCTGATGATCCCAAGGATGTAACTTGTCTTTTTTTTTTGAAAACCTGTCATCAGGAGCTCCTTGGTCTGCTGCGCACTGACTGAAAGAAAAGTTGCATTTTCAGGTCCCTGTTCAGGCGCCAAATTTTGATGTTCTGGAACTAAGTCTGTGAAAACGGTGCTGTGGATGAGAAAAGAATAGAAAGAAACAAGAGATAGCTGGGGTCAAGGGACCTTCCATCCAAAGGGAGGAGAGTGCCACTGCCTAAAACATCATGGCTTTTATTTAGTTTTAGAACAAAGAAAATACATGTGCACATGTGCAAAGACAATAGATACATGACGGGTTACACATTACTAAAGTCAGCAAGACTTTATGGATAATGGTTCAGTTCTCCTTACATTCCTCCATGTAGCAGACCTTGTTAATCATTATCTGACATATACTAGATACACTCCTTGAAGCACAGAATGCTTCTTCACCAGGGCTCCTACCAGATCTTATCTCAGTGTCTTGAGACTAGAGATGTCTGTCCCATACATACCAAGGCGACGTGCTTTCTGTCAGTAGTCATGGCCTTTAATTGAACTCCTTCAGGAACAAATGGCCCAGCCAACAGATTAAAACAAATATCCTGAGGAGATACAGAATTTGAGACATTGCTTCAATGATAATTACAAAAATTTCCTGAATCAGTTAAAATAATTGAAAGAAAATATTAGTAAAGGGGTAAAGTATGTTAAAAAGACACTGGGTGAGCATAGAGAACAACTTGAAAGCCTGCAAAGAAAACTATCTGACAGTATGGGAACAAAAGACATGATGGATGAGATTAAAAATATATTATAGGCACATAAGAGCAGATCTGAATTGCTTGAAGACAGAATTAGTGATTTCACAGAGAACATCTGAACTGGAAAAGATAGGGAAAAAAAGAGAAAAGAATGGAAAAAATGGAACAAATTTCTCTGGGAATTGAATGACAACACAAAATACACAAGCACACACATTATTGGTGTCCCAGAAGGAGAAGCGAATGGAAAAGGAACAGAAAGAATATTTGAGGCAATAAGGACAAACAACTTCCAACCCTTATGAAACATATAAATATCAATATCCAAGAAGGACAATGCATTCCAAACAGAAAAAATCCTAAGAGACCTACATCGAGACTTCTACATTCTGAATGACAATATCTGAAATAGGGGATTCTGAAAGAAGCAAGGGAAAAGCAAAGCATCACATAAAAGGGAGCCTCAATTAGATTAAATGCCAACCTCTCATCAGAAAAAAGGAAGGAGAGAAGAAAGTGGTATGATGTAGTAAAGATGCTGGAAGAGAAAAACTGCCAGCTGAGAATTCTGTATCCAACAAAACTGCTCTTTAAAAATTAGGGTGAGTTCAAAATCTTCACAGACTAAAATTGTTAGAGTATGTTACCAAAATATCAGAATTACAAGAGATACTAAAAAGAGTGCTGCACCTTGAAAGGAAAAATCAAGGACACGAAACTTTGAAAAGAGTGTAGAAATGAAAATAATTAGTAAGGGTAAATTAAAGGGAAAAAAGACAGACAGTAGTAATAACATGGAATGTTAATGGCTTGAACTCCCCAATGAAAAAACATAGACTGATAGAATGGACAAAAAATATGAGCCATCTATATCTTGTCAACTAGAGATTCTCCTCATTGTAAGGACAAAACCAGGTTAAGAGTGAAAGGTTGGAAAAAAGATATTCTATGTGAATAGTAACCAAAAAATGGCTGGAGAAGTGATACTAATAATGGGCAAAAGAGATTTTAAATGAAAAACTGTCATAAAGGATAAAGATGGTTATTATATATTAATAAAAGCAGAAATTGACCAAAGGAAATAAATATACTGAATATTTGTGAGGCTCACCTGAGTGCCCCAAATATATGAGGCACACACTAGCAAAACTGTAGGAAGAAATAGATATTTCTTCAAAAATAGTTGGAGACTTCAATACACCACTCTCAGTATTGAACATCTGAACAGAAGATAAATAAAGAAATAGAGAGGTTTAATTACATATTAAATGAAGTAGACCTAACTGACATCTGAAGAGCATTGCACCCCAAAACAGCAGGATATACATTATTTTCAAGTGCTTACGGATCATTGTCCAAGTTAGAACGTATGTTGGGTTGCAAAACTAGGCTCAATAAATTTTAAAAGATTGAAATTATACAATACACTTTTTCAGATCCTTTGAGAATGAAGCTATAAATTAGTAATGGACAGAACAAGGTAAAATTCATAAATATATGAAGATTAAACAACACATCCTTATATAATCATTGGGTCAAAGAAAAAATGGCAGAAGAATTCAGCACATATCTTGAAACGATAAAAATGAGAATACAGCATATCAAAATCTATGGAACACCTCAAATGCATTACTGAGAGGGATATTTAAAGCCCTAGATGTTTACATTAAAAAGAAGAAAAAGGTAAAATTGAAGATCTAAGTGCACACCTGGAGGAATTAGAAAAAGAACAGCAAACTAATGCCAAAGTAAGCCAAAGGAAAGAAATAGCAAAGATCAGAGGAGATGCAAATGAAATGGAGAACAACAATAACAAAAAAACAATAGAATCAACAAAACCAAAAGTTGATTCTTTGAGAAGATCAGTAAAATTGACAAACTCTCAGGTAGACTGACAAAGAAAAAAGAGAGAATACACAAATAAATAAAATTAGAAATGAGAATGGGGGCATTATCATTGTCCCTGCAGAAATTAGAGAGACCATAAAAGGATACTATCAACTATTGTATGCCAAAAATCTAGACAATGTAGACAAACTGTACAAATTCCTAGAAACCCACAAACCACAAACACTGACCCTAGAAGAAACATAAGACCTCAACAAAACAAATCTCAAGTAAACAGACTGAAACAGTCATCAAAAACCTCTCAAAGATTAAAAGCCAAGGAACTGATGGCATCACAGGTGAATTCTAAAACTCATTCGAGGACAATCTAATACAAATCTTGCTCAATCTCTTCCAAAAAACTGAACCAGAGAGAATACTATCAAACTCATTCTATGAAGCCAACATCAACCTAACATCAAAAGCAGATAAAGATATTATTAAAAAAATGGAAAGGGTAAAGAAAAATGTCTTTATATGGCTAAGAGATTTCAAAGTGAGACTGGAGGTCTTCCCATAGTTTATACTCATGCACATCTTAGCAAGATCTCATTGACTACCAAACTAAATATGGCCTGAAATACCAGAGACATCCAGACACTATAGGCAGCGATGTCCTTAAAACTCTTAGATGAAAATGTAGGAAAACTTCTTCAAGATCTTGGGGTGGGCAGTAGTTTCTTTTACCTTACACCCAAAACATGAGCAGCAAAAGAAAAATAGACAAATGGAATCTCCTCAAAATTAAACACTTTTGCAACTTGAAGGACTTTGTCAAAAGGGTGAAAAAGCAGCCAAATCAATGGGACAAAATATTTGGCAATCACATATCCGATAAGGGTTTAATATCCATGATATATAAAGAGATACTAAACTCAGCAATAAAAAGAAAAACTACTTGACTAAAAAAATGGATAAAAGGCTTTGAAAAGACAATTGTCCAAAGAAGAAAGACAAGTGTTGAATAAACACATGAAAAAATGTTAAACATTACTTGGAAATAGGAAAATGCAAAAGAAAACTATGAAGAGGTATCATTTCATACCTTTCACACTGGCACTATTAAAATGTCAGAAAAATGTAAATATTGGGGAGGATATGGAGAAATAGGAATGCTTATTCACTGTCGGTGGGAATGTAGAATGGTACAGCCACTGTGGAGGACTGCTTCTTGGTCCTTAAGGAAGAAGAATATAGATATGTTACCTGACAATATCATTACTGGGTATATAGCCAGAAGTGCTGAGAGCATTAAGGTGAATAGTTATCTGCACAATGATGTTCATAGTGGCATTATTCATGATTTGCAAAAGTTGAAAACGCCCCAGTTATCCATTCATTGATGAATGGGTAAACAAATTGTAGTATTTACATATGATGGAATATTATGTAACGGTATGAAGAAATGAAGTCATGAAGCATATGACAACATGGATGTATCTTGAGGACATTGTGTTGAATGACAGAAGCCAGAAACAAAATGACAAATACTGTGTGATTGCACTATTATGAACTAAATATATCATGTAAATTCATGGATTTAATGATTAGAATATAGGTCACCAGAAAATAGAAGGAAAATAGAGAATGGAAAGCTGTGGTTTAATTGTGGCTAATTAAAAATGTTAATTGTAAATCTTTGAAAATGAATGGAAATGGTGAGAGCAAATAATGGTGTTTTTTACTAGAAAAGCTATTATAGGGGTATGAGAGTGGTTGAAAGGGAAAGTATAAGGCCGTTTATATTACCAGATTGAAAGCTAAAAAATTAACATGGGACTATATAACATAATGAAACCTCATGTAAAATACAAATATGGATGATGTTACCTATATAAGACTGCTTTTAAAAATTGTAAGTAACAATATACTAGAGAGAAGGAAACAGAATAGCAGCAATTTACAGCATGTAAAGCATAGAGAGATTGAGAGGTGATGAGTTTTGTCAGTTTTTTTGTTTTTTAAATTATTATTATTATTACTGGAATAATAAAAATGCTCTAAAATGATTGATGTAATGAATGCACAAGTATGTACTTATACCAAATTCCACTGATTGTACACTTTGGATGGATTTTTGTTTTATTAATATGTATTGGTAAAATTGATTTGTTAAAAAATGAGTGAAACAATGTTATACATAAAAATATTGAACTAAGAGAAAGAAGCCTCAAAAGACAATATGGTTTTTGATCCCATTTATTTGAAATATCTAGAACACATACATCTAGGGAATTGGAAAGTAATTTAGTGCTTGCTCTGCATTTTGTTGAGAGAGAGAATATGGTATGAAGGGTGACAAGTATGGAGTTTCTTTTTGAGGTGATGAAATTTTCGAAAACTGACTGTGGTGATATTTGCACAGAGAAGTTAATATAATAAAACAAACTTAAATTTTGTAAGTGGTGGATTGTATGACATATGAATCATAGCTCAATAAAGCTATTATAAAAGCCAACTTATATTGACACAGTAACTTGTTAATGAAACTTCATTCCACCTTCATTTGTAGGAGCCAAAAATTGGACATAAATAAACATCCATCAGTGAGTATCAAGATGAATGAATTGTGGCAATGCTACTCATAAAACTAAACAACCATAAATTGATACACATCAGTATGGATAAATATCAAAATAATTATGCTGGGATAAAATAGACAAGAGTGGACTTACAAGTATTCTACTGTAGACATATTGTGATTCTAGCAATGGAAGAAATTACAACACTGATGTGGAGCCAGTGGCCACTGGAGGCTCTGGGGGCAGGGAGAGGGCAAACATTTTTAATATGGGGGTTTTCCAGACTTGAGAATAGTCCTGAGTGACATTGCAATGACAGATAGAGGCCATTTTATATCATACATATCATGCAGAACTGTGTGGAAGAGAGTGTAGACTACAATGTGAACTATGGTACATGCTTAATGGCAAAGCCCCAGGATGCATTTATCAATTGCAATAAATGTGCCACACAAATGAAGGATGTTTATGTGGGAGGGTGTGGGAGGTGTGGGGAGTGTGGCATATGGGAATCCCTATATCTTTTGTGTAACATTTATATAGTCTAACTATCTTTTAAATCATTAAAAAATTAAACTAAATTTAAAAAGGAGACCAAAAAGTACAAATTATATCATTCAGTTTTTATTAAATCCTAGTAAATGCAAAGCAATCTAGAATGTCTTCCCTGGGGATGGGAAGTTACAGAAAAAGCAAAAGGGGCCCAGTAGGAAACTATTCAGGGGGAAAAATATGCAAATTATTTTGATTTTGATGATGGTTTCAAGGGTGAATGCATACAAAGGGTACATGTTATATGAAATTTATTATATGTCAATTGTTCATCAGTAAAACTGGTTTAAAGAAATAGAAGTGGCTTACTGTGTCAAAATAAGCTAAATGGCCAAGTAAGAAGAGGGTACCACATATTCTGTACTTGTATATTACGAAGGGCCACCTTCCATCAAAAGGTGGAATCTTCTTTCCAATCCCTTGAATCTAGCATGACTTTGTTACAGAGTTAACCAATAGCATGTAGCACATTGTAGATCATCTGAGCCAAGACTTTAAGGGATCCTGCAGCATCTGTTCTTATACTCTTGCAAAGCTGCTCCCACATGAACAACTCCAAAATATTCTGCTGAAGCAACCTAAGCTGTTAGCCTATCAGGAGTTAACTATTGAGCTAGCCAACCTAGATCATAAAGCCCCAGATAGACTACCAATTGACTGCAACCTCATGAGTAAGACAAACACTGAATATGAATTACACAACTGAATCAGATCATACTATTGACCTCCAGATTCATGAGCTAATAAACAAGCCTTGTTTAACCAGTATTTTCAAGTTGGTTTGTTGTGAAGTCAAGCATTTCTAAAAGAAGAGCTATTTGACCACTGTAAAAAGATACATATTTTAGTAGAGTGGTGGGATCAGGGATAAAAATAATTAAGTTTATTTATATGAGAGTGGGAGAAAAGAAGGAACAAAATGTTTAGAAAATTCTTTTTCTGAAGTTTTGCACTGAAAAGTGTTAAAACAGTCTATGACATCAGGAGAAAAATCCTGGATTAAGTGAAGAGATATTTTTATTTGTAAAATGTTGAACCATGTGACATTGAAGGTTTGGTGCCAGAATTATCATTGGGCAGAGTAATGAACATTAGGCGATGGGGCTACAGGACGAATTGCTTGGAAGGAATTTAACTTCTAGTCTTCGCTGGATGCAGCCTATTGCTTTGTAAATCCTGGTATGCTTTCTTTCTGGAGGTTAATTCAAACCTGTGAGTGATATTAAGGCTTGGTAATGAAAACACTTCTGTGGGTTGCACAGGCAGACACCAATGATTGATGATCACTTTTCCCTGTTTAAAACTTCAGATAAAATTGTGCTAAAAATATTTGTTGATTCGCCACTGGCTCTTCCTAACTGATAACTCACTCAGAATAGTAGTCTGAATCAACCACTCAAGTGCCTTCCATGCATTGATCATGGACATCAGATTGCAGAGCCTTCTATTTAAGGATAGAGTGGTCCCTGAAGTTTACTGGTTAAAAAACATGAAATCATAGGGAAAGGGGAAAACATGCTTTTCCTGATTGTTTTTCACCAGTTTCGTAGGTGGCAGATGCAGAGCCCCAGGGCACAGGAATGCCCAGTGCTCCCGAGTGGGGCTGGAGTGAAGCTGTGAAATGCAGAGGAAGCCAGGGCTGAAATTTATTATATGTCAATTGTTCATAGTGAAATTCAGGGTGAGGTGTCAACATTGTGACTCCTTTATAAATACCTCCTTTATGTTTCAAGCTGTACCTCTATGTTTCAAGCTGTGCCTCTTTATGTTTCAAGCTGTTCCTCTAAGTCCTTGGGGATCTGGTTCAAGGGGGATTTTCCCCCTCTATACCTTGCAGGATGAGCAAGATATTTTATGGTTATGTTTTATGGTCAGGCCAAACCAAGAATTGATAGATAATATGTAAGTCCTTGCATGTGTCTGTCCATGTGTATGGACATGTGAGTGTGTGTGTATTACCCATGACAATTATGTCACTTGTACACAGATGAGGGAGAAATGTACACTGATGGATTTTGAATGGTCCTTCTGTTCTTTTTCCTTTTACAACTTTCATGTTATCTTCTTCTTCCCATTTACTTCAAGACAGAGGAAAGAAACTGACATGTTTTGTGATAACACCCTTAACCTGATCCCCATGTTCATTCCCTGGAAGACTTAGAATGAGTGAGACTAGAAGGACCCCATACCTGCCCCTGCTTGGTCGAAAAGTCACTTAACCCCTTGTCCTGTGGTTAGTGTTAGGATAAGAGGCTCAGGCTGATTATCAAATGGTGACAAGGGCATTGTTGAAATGTGCCTTCTGGAGAAGCCAAGGGCCACTGTGCACCCCCCCTAGACAGCACATGGGTCATGAAATAGTTTAATCCTATTAGTCATGATGAGTTCTGTACTGTTTTCCTCTAAGTCAAAAAGGAAAAGTGGGAAATCTTTCAAAAGTTGTTAATAATCTTCTCTTTGATCTTATTGTTGATTTCACCAGGAAACTCTAAGAAACAGTATGAAATCTGAACTTTATCTAGTTCTGTGGCAAATGTGTCTAATGGTTGGTAACTATATCAATGCTTAAATATAGTTTACCAGCTAAAATAAAATATAGTTTGCTTTATTAGTGATTTGTAGGTAGAAATAGTAGAGCGTTCATCTAAAAAATTCAATTTATAAACATGCCCACATCCTCAAAAGAACTTTAGGTAATATCCATTTTCTTACCGTGGAATGTCTCTGTCCTTTTCAATTCCCTTCAGAGTTAACGCTTGTCAGTTCAGCAGGTCACTTTTCATTGGAAGGAGTTGATAGGAAGGTTGCTCATATTTTGATTAGAATTGCATCCTTGTTTTATCTCATCTATGTGAAAAACTCTACCTGCCCAATCCTTGTCTTTTCTAGCAGCTCCACTTCAAGTTTTCTTCCCTCTTGGTCTTTCTCTTATTACAAGCAAAAATATGGAGTGAAACATATTGTGACAATTATTTTCTGCATACCCCATGTTCAGTTTTGTGGCAGCAATTGATTGTCCTCCCTCTACTAGTGTTAGGGTGTCAGGAATTGAACTACAGGATTTAAGAAATTTCTGATTTCAGGCATTCTGTGTGGAAAGTGAGAAATTGTCTTGCTGACCACACTGTTTAGTTCATGCCATAGGCTGGACATCTACCTTTTCACTCTGCCTTTTGTTCTTCTGCCAAAGAACTTTCTGTTTACATCCATTCTAGACTGTGTGGGTTACAAGAGGGTTTGTACTGTCAACAATGTTTTGTAAACAACTTCCCATACTTAACAATATTATAGGGACATACTTTCCTATAAACAAATGTACACTGATGATATTGTTTTAATTACTACAAAGTTTCATTCTATGTGGATATACCAACACTTATTTAGCCAATTTGCAAGCATTGTGTAATAGCAAACAAGTTAGATGATCAATCATTTTTCACCAAGCTTTGCACATTTTTTGATTAACATAATTATGAAAATTGTTAGTTCAAGAGATACTCACATTTGTAAATTTCTGATACATTTGGCCAAGTACTTGCTGAGAAATTAATACTTTCCATAGCCAATGGCCAATTGCAGTGTCATGAGTGTATAAGACTCTTGCTCCAAGTTGGTATCCCGTAATTTCTAATACTTGATAGGCACAAAAAAAATTTATTATTATAATTTGTACCTCTTTGCTGATAACTTCTTAATATTATTGCCCATATTTGTAAGTCACTTTATGTATTTGTAAAGTAATGTGCATGGTTTTAGTCTTTTCCTTTAATATTTTCACCAGGGTTTTATTTATTTATTTTTTTTTTCTTTCAAAGATTTATTTATTTATTCATTCATCCCCCCCTTGCTGCTTGTGCTCACTGCGTCCATTCGCTGTGTGCTCTTTCCGTGTCTGCCTATCTCCCCCCTGCTGTGAGGTCCTGCTGCATCAGCCCACCGTGCAGCGAGGCCGGCCTGCTCTCACAAGGAGGCCCCGGAAAGCGAACCCGGGGCCTCCCACATGGCAAACGGGGGCTCTATAGATTGAGCCACACCCGCTTCCCCAGGGTTTTATTTTTTAAATTCTTTATCATTCATATTCTTGTTGTTATAATCATCTGGGCCTATTGTCATATATCTTACAATTATTTATCCCATATTTTGATTTTAGTTTACTTTTCTTATGATATTGAAATACCAAAATCAAGATAAATAATATATTCATTGTTCCAAAAAGGTATCTCTGTCCTGTTCCTGCAGACCACTGAACCTGCCTCACCATTTTCCAGACAACCATGATTGACTTTCTAAAACTCTGTATCAGTTTGCATTTCTAGATTGATATACTATGTGCCAGCTTTGCTTAGTTCTTTCTCTTGACTCAATAGTTTTTAGTTATATTTGTGTATGTATAAAAATTTCATTATCTTTCTGAGTATATTTCACTGTATAATTACCCCATCATTCATTTATCCAATATACCTGTGGATGTGTATTATGGTGGTTTCCGTGTCTGAATTTTACAAAATGTTGCTACAGACATTTGACTGTTAGTATTTGCACAGACATATACTAGAATCCTTGAATCATGTGGTAAATGTTTATTTAATTTTAGTAAATATCAAACTGTTTCCTGAAGTGTATTAGCATTTTAAACTTCCCACCAGAAATGAATTATAATTCTAGATCTCCCACAATCTTTCAGCAAATGAAATGGGCCATCTTTTTAACTGCCCATTCTAATACATACATTGTCTTACAACAATGTAGTTTTAATTTGCATTCCATTTGTGCTTAGACTTTGAAAATGTTTTATATACTATTTGAAATCCTTTTTAAAT
Source organism: Cabassous unicinctus (assembly GCA_029593785.1). Taxonomy (NCBI): domain Eukaryota; kingdom Metazoa; phylum Chordata; class Mammalia; order Cingulata; family Chlamyphoridae; genus Cabassous; species Cabassous unicinctus. Next base: position 10,453 of record JAQZBX010027720.1, on the reverse strand, counting down.
CTCAGTTAGTGAGTCTAGTTCAAAGATTTTGGCCCATTTTAAAAATTCGTTCTTTTTTTTTTTCAGGTTTGAGAGTTATTTATATATTTTGGATACAAGGAATTTATCAACTATGTGATTTGCACATAATTTCAGCCATTCTGTAGCTTGTTCTTTCATTCTCCTAACAATGACTTTCAAAGAGTGGAATTTGATGAAGTCTAATTTATCTAAAAAATGTTATCAGTTGTTTTTTTCATGTCATATTATAGAAATTTTCTCATAGCCTAGAGTTATAGTGATATTCTGTTATGTTTTCTTGTAAGTACTTTCTTATTTTTACTTTTTACCTTTAGGTCTATTATAAAATTTGCATTAATATCTGGATATGATGTGAGGAATGGATCAAAGTTCATTTTCTTTTGCATATCGACAATTGTTTTGGCACCATTGCTGTGAAAGACTATTCTCTCTCTTTTGATTTGTTTTTGCACCTTTCTCAGCAATCAATTGTGTGGGTCTATTTCTGGATTTACTATTCTATTCCATTGATTTATTTCTCTATGTTCAAGAAAATAGGATGCTGTGTTGACTTTCTAGCTATATAAACAGACTCCATATCCAAAAGTGTTCCTTTTCAATATATTGTCATATTGTCTATTCTTTGTCCTTTGTGTTTTTATATGATTTATATAATGGGATTATAATGCATCCTTACAAAAGACTGTTGGGGCTTTAGTTAGGATTTTATTTAATTCATAATAAATTTGGAGAGAATTACCTATACTTTGTCTTCTGATAAATGAATATAGCTTGTTTACATTTCTCTTAGCAATACTTCATGGCTTTCAGTGTAAAAGTCTTATACGTTTGGCAGACTCAGACCTTGACAAAGCATATGTTTATATTATTGAAAATAGTAAGGTTTTCAATGTTTTTAATAATGGTCCATTGTTAGTATATAGAAATAACTTTGAATTTTTATTTTTACATGTTGTACTTCTATGCTGAAAACTTGCTAAATTTACTTAAGATTGCATTCTTTTGTAGACCCAGAAGATTTTATAGAGAGAATTATGTCATCTGAGGCTTAAGAGAACTTTACAGATTTCTTTCTGTTCTATTTCTCATTATTTTTTCCTTCATACTGCACATGCTAGAACATGGAAGAAATGTGAAATAAAAGGGGTTAAAATGTGCATCTTGTATTTTTCTTGATGTTGATTGCAATGCATTCAAACATTCCCTGTGACAATAGTATATTTTGTAGGTACTCTTTGCAAAGTTGAGAAAGTTCCTTCTATTCTTTGTTTACTTTAAGCATTGTTTGATAAAAATGATGATTTGTCTCACTTGTACATCTGAATTTATTGAGGTTCATATGTGTTTTTTCTTTATATTTTGCTAATATGTTGTTGAATTATTTATAGATTTTTGAAGGTTAAGGGAACCTGAATACTTGGGATAAAATCTATTGAATCATAATGTATTACCTTTATTACATACTGTTGGTTTGATTTGCCAAATTGTTACTAAGAATTTTTGCCTCTTAGTTACTGATATATTGATCTGAAATGCTTCTTATTGTTTAACATCATTAACTAGAATTGGTATTAGGTGAATACTAGCTGCAAAGAAAAGTTGGCAATAATGTATCTTCTACCATTTTCTGGAAAGGTTTTTGTAAAATTGATATGATCTCTAACAACTATTTGGGAGAAGTGACACCTGATTTCTATTCTTCCTGACTTTGTATTCTGGAGTACATCTTACTTCATCACATAATTTCTTCTTTTAATAACTTGGTAAACTTCATTAGCAAACATGTTTTGTAGAATGATCATCTCTGTTTTGGTTAGTGGTATGGGGCAAATATCACTGTCTCCTTATTGAAATATATGTCAGTTATTCTAGATTCAAGAAGATTGATTGGAGAGTCATCCATTTCATTTCCTGGTGCATGTTTGATAATTTATACTCTGTTTAAACTACAAAGTTTAAAAGTTTATTGAAGAACTGAATATCTGGGTCTTTAGGTGTTGTATTGTAAATAAACTTACAAATATAATCCCAGTGATGTTTACTATCTTGTCAGGATTTCTACCAAATGTGTTCATCATCATAAACTTAACATCTGAAAAATTTAAGTGTTTGGAAAAACATAATAAAAAGGTCAACTTAAATGTTGATATGATGTCATAACCTAGCAGCAAATTAAGAAATTTTCTTAATAAATAAGAATCCAGTAATGAATAAGGCAAAAAATTAAACAAAAACACAATTTTCAATTTCCTCTTCAAGTTTATGACAGTTTAAATAGATATGATTAAGGACAAGGACCTCTAAAGATAATTTTTGCTATGGACTCTTTTATGTTAATCACATCTGTCTTGTGTATAAATCCTTATATAAATTTCTTTTAAGGTTTAATGAGATAAAAATTTGCCATTCATTTAGGCACTATTAGAAAAACTCATATTTCCAGAGTAGTAAAAATGCAGAAAATGTTATTTGAGAACAATGCAGGTACTCTGTTTAATCAATCCCTACCTGTTTATAACTGTTTAAATATACTTCATAAATATATGTTTAGAGATTTAATATGAAGAAAAATTTCTTATGATCTGGGAAAATCAAAATATTGAAAACACACAAAGATCATGGAAAACAGCCAAATAACTGTTTGTGAAAATCCTTATTCTATTATAGTTTAATAACAAGTAAGTTTTCCATTTCAAAATGTTTAAATTAACCTTGAAATTCACAAATTTAGAAAAATAACAAAACAATTCCAACAAATGTAGAGCATTTGATTGGTAAAGAGGAAAAGGATATATTATTTCAGTAGGAAACCTAAAAATTTTAGAGCTCCTTTAAACATACAAGAAATTAACTTTAGCTCCTCTATTTAAGGATAAAATAATGAAGGTCCAATAAAAAAATAAAAAATAAAAGAGAATTATCCTCAGGGAAGGAAAACAAGGAATTATGAATAAGAATTTGCTAATGTTCATGATTATAAGGCAGAAACTGTGAGTTAAGAGGTTGTTATTCATGGATAATATAATAAAAAAAACAGTTATTATAAGAACTGATATATTTATTAGTGTAGAAAATAAAAGGTCCTTATAAATGCTTCAGGGGAATATGGTGTCAGACAAACATTTATTCAAATGTTTTTAAGAACTGTTGGATCAAGTGCTATTTTAAATATGCCAGGGTACCGGGGCAAAAAGTAAAGATTCCATCTGGCTTCCAGCTCCAGATGACACAAAAATCAATCTTGAGATTCTCCCAAGTCTTACGAAATGAGTTTCTGAGATAGTTTGGTGCACTCCTTAGCCAGGGTGAACAAAGAACATCTTGCCATCTTGTCCATCCATTGATTCATTTCCCATTTATAAGATCTAAGACAATAAATCTCTCCAGTTGACTGCTATATCATAATGCTAAAGTACCTCTTACCTATCTCACAATGCCCTGAACACCTCTCTGTGGTTGGACAGACTTTTCTCTTTAAAACGAAGCTTTGGAGTTGCTCCTGAACTACATAACTTTATCATTTTCCCGAATGCTGTCTCCTCTACTTAGGTGCTACTGGAAAAACTACCAATATGTTCAGGCTTTCTTCTTTGCCATCAAGGAAATCAACAAAGACTCCCTTCTGCTCCCCAATATGTCCATGGGTTTTGATCACGACAGTTCTTTTCCCAGTAACTTCAGGACCTTGGAGAATGCCCGGTTTTGGCTTTCTGGGGGGAGTCAGACTCTCCCTAATTACAATTGCCAAACACAAAGCAAATCTATGGCTGTTATTGCAGGCACCACATCAGCCTTTTCAACAGAGGTTGGAACACTGCTGGAACTCTACAAAACCCCACGAGTATGATGGTTGTGAATTCTGGAGGGAAAAAAATCTCTTCTTTCCCCATGCCATTCTGCCCCATTTGGTCAACAGAAAGTTTGAGTTAGGCTTAAATATCCCATGAGAGTTATAAACACATACTTTGAATTTCCTGTGATTGTGGGATTAATACCTGGGGTAAAGGGGAAGAAGGAAAGTGAAGCAGATACGTTAAGGCTCACCACAAATTCAGGCTTAACATCAATGCATCCATTGTACAACAGAAGAGAATATTGACTGCTGACAACTAACTGACATGTACCTCTTAGGAATTATCTACAGTATAGGGGAATATCACCTGAAGATATGACTCGTATCGGGGCATGGGGTAGTCTGAGACCAATTACTTACTAGTATGCAGATATAGGGGCATGGTAACCTTGCCTAACATGAAAAATGCTAAAGTTTCAATGTTGTTCCAGTGCTCTTTGATAATTGGTTAAGAATCAATTGGAACTGGCTTATTGGAAATACTGCCCTTTCTTTGTTATGTCCATAACTTCATCATAAATAAATATTTTGATAGTTCTCCCAGTGAAATTTCCATAAAGGACTCCTTATCTCAGAGTCATTTTTCCAGGGACCTGATCTAATACAATCAAGAAAAGGAAATCATACTGCCAAATATATTAGCTATAAAAAATTCTTTTTATGAAAATTATTTTTTACATAATATGAAATGGTATATGATTATATTCTCCAGTACAACTTATTTTATGCTGCAGTAATAAGTTAAGTACAGCAATAGTTTAACAAAAGAAAGATTTATTTCTTTCTCAAAGTTCAAATCCAGCAATGTTGGCAGGGTGGGGGAGGAACTTCTGTTTCAAAAGCCCCTTATAGGAAGCTGAGGTAGACACAAAAATCTTATTTGTCCACCATCTGAATCTCATGCTTCTTCATGTGCTGCCATGAGAGATGAAGAACATATGGAGATCTTATACTTTACAATCATTCCAAATTTAACACCACTGGGTGGAATTAATGATATATCCCTACTAAAAGGAGGGACAACTGAGAAAATATGATCTCTTGTGTTCCTAGAAGTATAAGGTAACTTTAAAATGTCTTTTGAGGTCTCTCTTTTCACAAAATTTTCCATTAAGTCTTCCTCTAACATGGAGAATTCTTTAAAGTCCTCCTAAAGGATGGCAAGCAGAATTATACTAAATGCAAAATTATGATATTTTATTTTCTTATTCAGGTCACATATGGTCCTTTTGACCCCTTCCTATGTGACAAAGGGAAGTTTGCATCACTGTATCAAAGGACCACCAAGGACAGCTATCTGGTTCATGGAATGATCTGGTTATTGTTGCATTTTGGTTGCACTTGGGTGACGCTCTTTATTTCTGATGATATGAAAGGGGAGTACTTCTCTTGGAACTTAGATGGTAAAGAATGGTATCTGTGTAGCCTTTACAAAAAACTCCCTGCCACTAAAAGAATGTATTATTCAAATTATTTAATGTCCATTTCCAAGATCAGCTATCGATCTGCAAATGTACATATTGTGTGTGGTGATATGAAGATACTCATGGTACTGGGCATATTAGGAGAATATTATTTAATGTCTAGTAAGGTGTGGATTATATCAAATTGGGATATTACTTCAGATGAGATGAAACATGTGCTGCACTCTTTCCATGGAAGTCTCTCATTTTCCCAACAGAAGAGGGAAATACCTAGTTTCAAACAATTTTTCAAGACAGTTAATCCATCAAAATACCCAGAAGACTTTTGTTTCAGCAAATTCTGGCTTGACCATTTTGGTTGTTCAATTGAAGGATCACTATGTGGAACAATTGGAGAGTGCCCACCAAATGCTTCCTTAAAGGCCATAACAAGAAATATTGATATGATGACTATATCTGATTATAGCTATTTCATTTATAATGCTCTATATGCTATGGCCCATTCTATTCATGAAACAGTTTTGATGAAAACAGAAATGATTTTTACCGGAAACACAGATCAACCTATGCTACATCTCTGGCAGGTAAATATCTTTCACCAATGGGGAATATATCAACACATCAGGATAAATGGAAGTATTTTATTGATATAGAAAATAATGGTGATATTTTTACATCAAGGAAACAAGGACAGGTAATGGAATGTTCTTTTTTCAGATTATAGCTTTATAATTTTCATATGTATCTGCAGAATTCTTTACTTGAGAGCTTTAAATTCCGATTATTTAAGTAGAAATTGTATTAGAAAAGTTATTATTAACATCTGATGAAAGGTTTTAAAATATCCAATATCTACTTATCACAAAATATAAGGAGGCTGAAAAGTGCAGAAATTTATATTATTCTTTGGAATATATCCATTTTTCCCATCATATAAAATAAGGAATGCAAAAATAGGTTTAATATTTATTTTTTATATTTTAAATAAACTTTAGATTACATAAATATTAAATAAACATATAAGGAATTCTCTTATACTCCATCCCCCTCCCCAAATTTTCCCCGTTAACAATCTATTTCATTATTATCATACATTTATTACAGTATAGTTTACTCTTTGTACCATACACTTTTATAAGTTTTGACAAAATGTATAATGGCCTCTACACATCATTGCAATGTCCTGCAGGACCATTCCAATTTTCCAAAAATGTCCCATGTTACACCTATTCTTCCTTCTCCCACTACTCAGAATCTCTAGTGCCTACTGCCTCTATATGAATGATACAATTTCTTTCACTGCTAAAATAATAATAGGTCCACTTTTGTCTATAGTTGCATATCCCCCTTATATTTGCTCAATCCTCAATATTGAGGATTTTGGGTTGGGGATGCCCACTCTGTTTCTGATTGAGAGGGGGCTTAGGTAATTTGGTGTACAATAAACAGACATCTCAGGGAAGAACTCCAAGAGTTAACCTTTAAATATATTAAAATGTACAGTGTGCAACAGAAGAATAGATATAAGCAAAGAATAAGAAAATGATGGCAAGTCGAATGGAAGATGAAAAATTACAGAAAATACCATGAAGAAAACAAGGATGGGGACTGAACAAAGCCTTTTAAAAATTATCTTATAAATGCTCTAAGCAATAAAGGAACCCAAGAGAAAAACTAAAGGATATCAGGTAAACAATGAATGAAAAATAATAGAGTCTTAGTAAAAAGATGGAAAATTTAATAAATAAAGACAACTACTGGAGATGAGGTCCAAATACTTGAAATGAAAGAATTCCAAGACAGGTTCAAGAGTAGATTGGGACTGTCAGAAGAAATGATCAATGAACTTGTTGACAAGACACTTGAAATGATTCAAACTGAGGAGTAGAAATATAAAAGAGTCATTAAATACAAAAATAGCCTAAGATACATCTGGGGACATCCAAGAATATCAATATATACATTATGGGAGTCCACTTAGGAGAATAAAGAAAGAAAGGGGCAAATGGAATATTTAAAGAATGATGAAAGAACATCAAACTTAGAAAATAGATGAATATACACATCCAAAAGCCCAAGGAACTCCAAAGAGGATGAATTTGAAGACCAATATACTCCATCATATATTGACCAAACTATTAAATGCAAAGGAAAATGAGATAGTTGGAATAGCTGCAAGACATAAAGCTAGTCTTATGTATGGGTAGTTCCAATTAGACTGAGTGCTGATTTCTCATAAAAAATCATGGAGGCAAGAAGTCAGTGTGCAAAGTACTTAAAGTGTCATACATGAATTTTCTGTCTGGTTAGACTTTCTTTTAAAATTTAGGGAAAGAGTTTCTGGGAACTTGGCAACAGATTTGGTAGACAATGCTCAGTGCTCTCACAAAAACACAGAAGGAAGGGTAAAACACTACCTGAAAGATCTGCTCTGAAGATCTGCAGACCAGGAGAGTGCTGTGCAACATCCAGGAAGGAGAGGGATGGAGAGACAAAGAGGCCAAATAAAACTGTGCAAAAAAGGTGACATCAACCCAAGGTTACATATCTGTGGAATCTGGCTGGGAACTTCCCCTCCTTTCATTGACATAGACACACGCTCTGAGCATAGAAACATCATCATTGCGGGCAACAAGGGCTCTGTTACTGTCTTCTATTGTGTCCTGGGGTACCTGGGCTCCTTGGCCCCGGGGAGCTTCACTTTAGCTTTTCTAGCCCGGAACCTCCCTGACACCTTCAATGAAGCCAAGTTGTTGACCTTTAGCATGCTGGTGTTTTGTAGTGTCTGGGTTACCTTTATCCCTGTCTACAACAACACCAAGGAAAAGGTCATGGTGGCCATGTAGATTTTCTCCATCTTGGCTTCCAGTGCTGGATTACTAGGCTGCATCTTTGCCCCCAAGTGCTATGTTATTCTGATAAGACTTGGTAAGAATTCTTTGAAACAATTAAGGAGTAAAATGAATTCCAGAAGGAAATAGGGATTGTAGGTTTAATCTCATCAGCCTCTGTCATATTTTGAAGCATTTGAACAACAAACTTCCCTTAATTTTGCATCCAGATATTACAAATTAATGGAAGCTGCTTTCCATCTTTATTTATCACAAGTGTCCTGGTCATTATTAAGAGTCCATAAGTACAACTAACCTGGAACATCAAGACACACAAATAGGAATTTATTTCAGATAAATGGCTATTCCAAAGTATTTGCTGCAATTTTTTTCTATATTTTTATTTATCAAGTGATAGATACAATATAAATTCATACTTTTCATAAATCTAAGTTATCCTTGATTTTTTTCTTATTTCCTTAACACTTTAGAACATTGCTATTGTGTTGCAAGATTCCTTTAATATTCTTGATGTTAAGCCCTTATCAAATACATAATTTGAATTTATTTTCTTCCATTATATAAGTTATCTTTTCTCTTTCTTCATGAGACTCTTTGAAGTACAAAAGTTTTTTTTGTGATGGATTTGAATTTTTCTGTTATTCCTTTTGTTGCTCATGCTTTTGATGTCATATCAAAGAATTCATCAATTGGTCCAAGTTCTTGAAGTTTCCTGAAATGTTTCTTCTAGGCAGTTTATGGTTGTAGTTATTATATTTAAGACTTTGAGCCATTTTGATTAAATACATGTATGTGATGAGAATAAGGGGCTAACTTAATTTTTACCTGAGGGAAATCTTGTTTTCTAGTAACATTTCTTTAAGAGTAATATTTTCCCCATTCTGTGCTCTTAGCAACTTTCCCAAAGATCAATAGGTCAAAAGATATGTGTGCTATTTCTGGACACTTCAATTCTATTATAATTGTCTGTTTCTATGTTTATCCTTATGTCAGTTCCAAACTTATTTGAATACACTACATTTAGATGAAACCAAGTGTATAGCCTCGATCTAATCACCCATGCATTATGCACCAAATTTTGATAATACAGTCAAAAATCAGAAAAAATAAGAAAATACTTAGAAACAATGCAATTATAAGAACTTTTCCTTACCACTATAAGAGAGTCACAGATCTATTTTATGTATATGAAGTATGATAAAAGGCCATATACAAAATCATGGACCTGTTGCTAACTTAAAAATAGCAAAAATAATAAACATATAATAAAAATAAAATAATAGTAGCAAACACCTATGTTCTACTTACTGCACGCCAGAATCTTTTCTAAATGCATTATATATTTTTACATATTTAGACCTAAAAAAATGGACTATAAAATATTTTTCTCAAAAATTTTCAATTAGCTAACTATATACTGTAATTTTCTTCCTTTTTTTCCTTGGAAATTTAGAATTATACTATTTCCCTAAGTTTGCCATTGATTCATTGAACTGAAATTATGTTCTAATGAATTCTGTTCCTTAAACCAGACTGTAAAAATTATTTGTCCAAATGGACAATCATGTTTGATACAACTAAATAAATTGTGAATTCTTCCCTGAGATAAATGCATGAAAAATAGGTAACTCAGTACCCACTCAGGATTTCTTGAAAGAACATTGCTCTTAATCTGATAAGATAAAATAGTCTGATAAATATCCAGTACCCATATTCTGGAACCTATCAAAGTCTTCAAATCTTAGGGCAAACATCTGGTCCAAAATCTATGGAATAACAAGACAAAAATATTGGTTTACTGGGTCAAGATGTGACCCGTCTCTCCTGAGAAGACTTCAGCTTGGTTGATTACCAGATTGGTGGAGAATAGGTTATACAGGAGATACACAGTGAGACCCCAAGGAATTAAATTATGGGGGAACATGCACTCTCATACAGACTTTTCTTCATAAATCCTACCAGACATTCATAGAAAAGAAAGGGAAAATCCTACAAAACCCTCCTCAGGGTGCTGAACTGAGAGAAGGGAACAAAGGTTAGAGTGAGCATGTCCCACACAGAACCTCAAAGCAATTTCTGCATCTCAGAGCATCAATTCTACTTACATGCATTCAAGTGTAAATACATGGGAACTGATGGGTCACCATGACAGGTGGTCAGCAGTTACACACCCAAATGTGGATCCCTAAACCTGATCCCCCACTGCAACAAGTTGGAACCACATAGTATGGGCGGCCTTGGTTTGGCTCAACATCAGTGTTTTGTGATTCCTACTTTTTGTTGAGTCAGTAGTTATTGGAGAG
>JAQZBX010027719.1:0-28200 GCA_029593785.1 Cabassous unicinctus | reverse complement strand
CACATACATGCATATGTATTTATATATCATTTTACAAACGTGAAAAATTTTATTTTTACCCACAATAAAAAACAAACAAACAAACAAACAAACAATAAATAAATAAGGGTTATACACCATGACCAAGTGGGTTTCATCCCGGGTATGCAAGGATGGCTCAATATAAGAAAATCAATCAATATAATACACCACATAAACACATTGGGAAAAAAAAATCACTTGATTATCTCTATAGATCCAGAAAAAGCAGTCGACAAAATACAGCACTCTTTCCTGATGAAAATACTACAAAAGATAGGAATAGAAAGAAACTTTCTGAATCTTATAAAGCCAACATCATTTTCAAAGGTGAAATCCTAAAAGCCTTCCCTCTGATATTGGGAACAAGATAAGGATGCCCTCTATCACCACTCTTATTTAACATTGTCTTAGAAGTACTTGCCCGAGCACTGACGCAAGAAAAGGACATAAAAGGCATCCAGATTGGAAAGGAAGAAGTGAAAATTTCATCATTTGCAGATGACATGATCCTATACATAGAAAGCCCTGAGAAATCTACAACAAAGCTTCTAGAACTTATAAAGGAGTTCAGTAATGTTGCAGGCTACAAGATCAATGCTCAAAAATCAGTAGCATTTCTGTACACCAATAACAAGCAACCTGAGGAAGAAATCAAGAAAAAAATGCCATTTACAATAGTAACTAAAAGAATCAAATACCTAGGAATAAATTTAGCTAAAGATGTAAAGGACTTATATACAGAAAACTACAAACACTGTTAAAGGAAATCAAAGAAGATTAAATAAATGGAAAAATGTTCTCTGTTCATGGATAGGAAGAATAAACATCATCAAGATGTCTATCCTACCCAAACTAATAAACAAATTTAATGCAATCCCAGTAAAAATCAACACAGTATTTTTTAAGGAACTGGAAAAACTAACCACAAAATATGTTTGGAGAGGTAAGAGCCACCGAATTGCCAAAGACATATTGAAAAAGGAAAATGAAGTTGGAGGTATCACATTACCTGACTTTAAAACATACTACAAAGCTACAGTGATCAAAATTGCATTGTATTGGCACAAGGATAGACCTACTGACAAATGGAACCGAATTGAGAGTTCTGATGTAGATTCTCACATATACTGTCATTTGATATTCGAGAAGCCCACCAAGCCTACTCAGTTGGGAGAGAATGGACTCTTTAACAAGTGGTGCTTGGAGAACTGGATATCCATTTTGAAAAGAATGAGAGAAGAATACCATCTCACACCTTATACAAAAATCAACTCCAGATGGATCAAAGATCTAAATATAAGATCCAAAACCATAAAGACCTTGGAAGATAATGTAGGGAAGCATCTACAGGACCTTGTAATAGGAAATGGTTTCATGAACTTCACAGCCAAAGCATGAGGAGCAAGAGAAAAAATAGATAAATAGGATTTCATCAAAATTAAAAACTTCTGCACCTCAAAGGATGTTATTAAGAAAATAAAAAGGCAGCCTACCCAATGGGAGAAAATACTTGGCAGTAATATATCTGATAGAAGCCTAATATCCTGCATATATAAAGAAATCCTACACCTCAAAAATAAAATTACAAACAACCCATTTTAAAAATGGGCAAGTGACCTGAAAAGACACTTCTCCAAGGAAGAAATATAAATGGCTAAAAAGCACATGAAAAATTTCTCAACATCTCTAGCTATTAGGGAAATGCAAATCAAAACCATAATGAGATAACATCTTACACCCATCAGAATGGCAGCTATTTAAAAAACAGCAGAATATAAGTGTTGGAGAGGATGTGGAAGAATAAGAACCCTCATCCACTGCTGGTGGGATTGTGGAATGGTCCAGCCACTGTGGAGGACAGTTTGGCGGTTCCTCAGAAAACTAACAGTAGATCTTGCATAAGACCCAGGAATTCCACTACTGGGTATATACCCAGAAGAATTGTAAGCAAAGACACGAAAAGATATATGCACACCAATGTTCATAGTGGAATTGTTCACCATTGCCAAAAGTTGGAATCAGCCCCGGTGCCCATCAACAGAGGAATGGATAAGCAAAATGTGGTGCATACATACAATGGAATATTACTCAGCTGTTAGAAGGAATAAAGTGCTAACACATGCAATAACATGGATGAATCTTGAGACATTATGTTGAGTGAAGCAAGTTAGGCATTGAAGGATGAATAACATATGACCTCATTGATTTGAATTAAGGAAAGTTAACAATTTCTGAACACCACTAACTGAAAAATAGGCTAACAAGGGAGAGATAGAGAAGGGTAGGTTGCAAGCCATCACCCATATGGACATAATCAATGGTAAATTGACAGAGTATAGTTATATAGTGAAGGATAGGACAGGTGGGTAGAGATTTTATTGGGTTTGGTGGTGCAGTGTTAACAGGTGGGTAGATTAGGAAGGGCAGGTTCGAATACCCAGGGCATGTAACTATCAATCGTGTCATCCCATGAGCCAAGACAGGGGAGAGTCATATGCCCCAGGGGGTGGGGAGGAAGGAACAGAAAAGATCAAATGGGGTATTTAGTGGTCATGGGAAATATTCTTCATTACCTTACAGTAATGGATACAGGACATGGAAATATCATCAAAAATTATTAAACTGTACAGTCTAAATTTTAAACTATACTGTAAACCATTGACAATTTTTAGTTGCTATATTTTACTATCTGTATAACAGTTATAACAATGCTAACATCCATAAAAAAAGAGAAAGGTTTTATTATGGGGTGGGGAAGGGGGAGGGAGGTTGGGTATGTGGGAGTCTCTAGTATTCCATATGTGACTTTGCTGTGACCTAAAATTTCTTTGAAAATTAAATCAAAATTTGGGAACCACTGGGGAATGAGAGGGGGGAGGTGTCACGGTACAGCAGACATCCGGTAATACAGTGATAAAAGGAAAAAAGAATAATTTCTTTATAAAAGGATTTTTTTTGTTTTTATTTTCATTTTTTTGAATGTCCCAATCCAGTAATTTTATTTTTAGTTTAGTTTCATTTTTCTTCTTCTGAGTTTCCTTGTACTTATCTCTTGCATTTAAGCTTACGCTTATTATTTCTTTTTCCTATTAATTGTATTTTGTTATTATATGGGCTTCATGTTAAAGGAAGGTTTAGATCACAGAAGGGTTATAAGGGGGACTGCAGAGGATCAATGGTGGGGGGTGTCTGGGATGGGGATTCATGGGAGTAAGTCCATCTGAATATATATAAATAATATATAAAATTGTTCACATGATCAAGGGATGGGGCATGGTCACAGTGGGTAGACAATTACTCAATAAATGAGGGAATCTGAATTCCCAGCCTGGAGAGCTCTGCCACATTCCCCAAGGAAGCAGCAACAGTCCCCTGAGTACGGAACCAGTGTCTGGCAAAAGAGGATGACCCATGGATGGGTTCTTTTTATAGAGGACTAGCCTTATGAGAATTTGCTCTTGTAATTGAAACTTAGTCTACTGTTATGGGGTGCCTAAGGGTTGCCACCTGAGAGCCTCCTTGTTGCTCAAATGTGGCCTCTCTCTAAGCCAAACTCAGCATATAAATGCATTGCCTTCCCCCCAACGTGGGACATGACTCCTGGGGATGAGCCTCCCTGGCAAGGAGGGATTAATACCAAGTGACAACTGGCAACATGATTGGAAAAAGACCTTGAATAAAAGGGGGAAAAGGTAAAGAGAAATGAGTTCATGTGGTAAGAGACTTCAAAGAGATTTGGGAGGTCATCCCAGAGGTAACGTTTATGCACAACTCAATAGGATCTCATAGAACACCAAAGTGGATATCACCCCACACAGAGGGACCCCTGAGGGCTCTGGAGACACCCAGGTCCTATATAAGTGGGGATAGCCCCAGAGATTGATGCCTAATTAGTGGGCTCTTCAGTGGAATCTGTGCTCATGAGAGTGACAGAGTTGGACTCAAATGAGTCCTCCCTGCACATGGTCCATCAGTCCCTTCTATTCAAACCTATACGTGATGCTGGAGTAGTTAGGTGTACTTCCAGAGACTAAAGCCTCTGGCCTACCTATGTGCCAGCTCTGCCTGGAATCTCAGTGGAGCTGCAACTCCTACCCTACAGCTCAATGGACTCATCCAAGTAAACTGGCGAGGAGATGACGATGGGCAATGGACATCCCAGGGAATGGAGAGGGCCTGCAGCTGCAGGCAGGACAATCCCATTGACCGTATCCATGGGATATAAGCCCTCTCTCACTTGGAGGTGGAGTGGACATCAACATCCTAGTCCCCTCAGGATTGGGGGAGGAGCTATGGACTAGAGTGGACTTGGTGGTGGTCTGTTGTAGACATATTGTGATCCAAGCAATGGAAGAAATTCTAACAGTGAGGTGGATCTGGTGGCCACTGGATGTTTTTGGGGCAGGGAGAAGAGGGGCAGTTGAAATACAGGGGCTTTTTTGGGATTTGGGGGTTGTCCTGAGTGGTGTTGCAGCGACGAATGTAGGCCATTTTGCATCAGCATATACCATGCAGAACTGTGTGGGAGAAAGTATGGTCTATGATATGAACTGTGGTATATGCTCGGAGGCAAGGCCCCAGGATGTGTATATCCATTGCAGTTGTTGTGCCACACTGATGAAGGATGGTGTTGTGGGATGTTGTTGGAGGTGTGGGAGGTGGGGAACATGGGAACCCCTGTAATTTCTGAGAAATATTTAGGTAATCTAAGCACCTTTTAAAAAAATATATATACACATAAAATAACATTTATGTAAGCAAATGCACATATATGCATATGTATTTATATATCATTTTACAAATATTGGTATGTATTATGAAAAATTTGATTTTTACCCACAATAAAATGAATAAATAAATAAATAAATAAAATGAAGATTTGAAACAATGAAAAAAAAATTAAGCTAATTAATCTAATGACTTACTGTGTAACTATAGCTCTTGTAGTAAGTTCAGTAATTTCTCCTATTGTCATTCATAGATTTCTAATAAAGTTTTCATTGTGTTAACCACAAGCCAAGGTAACAGAAATCAGCTAAAAGAGGTGAACTCAGATTCATTAACTCCTTGGTTAATTCCAAGCCTGATAATATAGACTGAGTAAAGTAGTCCAGTGAGAAGTTTCAGATTGATAGTAAATTCCTAAGGTCCTGTGAGGAGGCCAAGTGCAAATTTTCCATCTATAATGGCAATTTGTTGCCCAGCCCAATATATTTGCAAAACCTCCACAATAAAAATATACCCTGGTTGAGCAATGTAACTTTAGCCAAGCTGATATTTCTAGGTCCATTACTAGGAATAATATAATTTATCCTTATTATCCAAGAGTTTGTTTAGTTGACAGAACACATGAGGAGCTACCCAAAACTTACTTATGTTGTGAATATTTTCCAGAGACAAGGAATTAAACATGAAAATGGGCATGCATTGTTATGGTAACATGTACTTCATGGAGGCACGCGGAATTTTATAGTGATGTCTCTGACCTCTTTTATTATATCTGTAGAATTCTCTAGACCAGTTGTGACCATAGTAAGGTCACAGTTTCAAGAAAGCTTAAAGCAGAGTAAAGAGGACCTTGGTTCTAGTATACATATCTGATATGGAAAAAATGGTACAGTTTGAGTCAAAGAGACTGAAACATTTGGGATAAGAAAGAAATTTGTTATGGATAGAAAGCAGGGTCCATTGCAATGTGTATAGATAGGATTTTATGGTGACAAATCCAACAGTCTCTGAGGTTGCCTCCCTTTGGAATTTCCTGGGAGAAGTGGACAGTGATGTTGTTTTTCCAGGTCAGTGCAAGGACAAAGCATATGGATATATGAAGTATTTTATGCATTGTAAGTGTTAGTAATGTAAAGTCTGTTGATGACTTCATCTGTCACTTTGAGAATAAAGGTCACCAGAAAATAGAATGTTAGAGAATGGAAAGTTGAGGGTTAATCTGTGCAGAATTGGTAAAAGAAAAAAAGTTGGTCCTAAATGTTTGGAAATGAATAAAAATGGTAAAAGCACATCATAGTGTTGGTAACTAGCAGTGCTAATATATAGTTATGACAGTGGTTGAAAGGGAAAGTCTAAGGTCATGTATGTTATTAGAAAGATAGCTAAAAGTGTAACATGTGAATGTATAGCATAGTGAAACCTCATGTGAAATATAAGTATTGGTAATATTGAATAGATGACTGTTTTTCTTTGAAATGGAACAAATGTTCATGAGTGTTATAAGATGTTAATATCAGACAAATATACCATCAAAGAAAACTATGGAGAGTAGTGTTTAGCAAGATATTAATAATCTTCCTTTAAGTATAAAAAAAAGGAAATATACTAAGTGAAAGAATCAAGACAAAAGACACTACATATTGTTTGACTCTATCTATACAAAAGTATATACAAATAAATTAGATACACAGAAACAGAACAGCAGATATGTACAGTAAGTGAAGTATTGAGAGACTGACAGGTGATTATTTAGGAGTAGAGATTTTGTTTGTTTTATTATTATTATTAGAATTATGTAAATGCTCTAATAATGATTGAAGGATGCATGTACAACTCTTTGATTATACCAAATACCATTGATTGTACACTTTATAAGGATTGTATGCTTTATTAATATGTATCAATAAAATTGAGTTGTTGAAAAAATTAAAAAAAAATTTAAATTTATTTAAAAAAAGGCTAAAAACATAAGCAACCCCCAAAATGGTTTTGAATAAGCACTTCACAGAGGAAGATATATGAATTATCCAATAAACTCATGAAAAAGTGTGCAATATTACCAGAAATGAGTGAAATGCATATTAAAAACACCATGAGATCAACTGTGCATTGCTCAGTCACTGTGCTTGCCTTTGCAAGATGTACATAGTCCAAGATATGTCCTCAGTGTGGTAAAGCAGGGATGCAGGACATGTAAATCAAAAAGCAGAACAGAAAAGTCAAATTCAGTGGTTTACAAACTATTTTTTCACAAAGATCACTTATATAAGAATCCATTAAATCAACTCTAAAATGGTAATAAAATATCACTATTTCTTTCATATGTTTAAATGTATTATATTTACTTGTTATAAAATAAATCATGTAAATATGGGAGATGATGAGCAACTTCTTAAGGGACACAATTTTAAAATGTCCCTAAGACATGAAAGAAGATCTAAGTGAAACATCTACATGTCCATTGATAGGAAGTCTATATTAAAAATAGGCTAATTGTTGTTCTAAATTAAATAGGCTAATTGTTGTTCCAAATTATTCTATAAATTGAATAAAGTTCAAACTAAATCTCACCAGGATTTTTTAATGAAAACTTGGAAGACCTCATCTTCAGGTCATCCCAAAATAACTGGTACCAGACATATCCTCTTTTCTTAAAAAAACAGACAATTAGGCAAAATATATTAAACAGTTTTCAGACATTGGACAAAACTGGGAGACAGGAAAGGAAATAAATACAATGTGTGTTATTATTGCCCTGGCTTTCAAACTGGCAGCACACTCAAGAATGTGCCATAGGAAACAACAGAATAGCCCACGAGTCTCACTCAGTGAAGGAGACTGAGATGAGAGTTTGCAGAGGCTGAGTCAACTGCAAATTTCATGTAAGATTACCAGAAAGGATGAAGTACTAGGTACCTGTAAGAGATAAAATTCTCAGTTACACACTGCTAAGATAAATTTCAGTTCTGACCAGACAGAGTGGAGAGGTCTCACTGAACACCCAGACCATTCATTAGAAACCTCAGAAGGGAAACAACATAGTATTAGGAATAAACTATGCCTAGAATGAAAGTACACTGGATCTGCCTATCAAAACCTATCAACAAGCCCCAAAAAGGTCAAGTTGCTCTTCAAATAACTTCCTCCTAAACAAATCTCAACACTCATTAAGAGAAGACAACAGAAATTCAGATAGTCAAAAGGAAACATTTACAATGCCCAGCATTCAATACAACTTACAAAGCATGAGAAAAAAATGTGACATATAACAGGAGAAAAATCAATCAATAGAAACAGGCCAAGCAATGACAGACAAGATAGAATTAGCAGAGAAGAGCTTTAAAACACCTATTTAGAAATATGTGAAAGGTTATAAAAGATACATGAACATAATGAGAAAAACAGTAGACGATATAAACAAAACTTTGGAATTTCTAAAGTTAAGAAATACAATATTAGAAAAGCAAACCTGACTCTTAAAGCAAATGATTCACAAAAGAAAAGAATAGTGAACTTAATGACATAGAAATATAAGATAGCCATTTCTAAGACCAGTCTCTTTTATTGGTTATAGACACTATCAGTTGTAGATATAATCAACTGACTATAAATGCAAACCCATCTATGAAATACCCTGGCACTGACAATCTGGTCATATCTTGGCCAAACAATTGCTCACAATAACCTAGCCAAAATGACATGTGAAATAACCATCACAGTGTACCCCTTGTAATTTTGGCAGCTGTACACATCTCCTTAAACCACTTTTACTTTCAAATAAAGACCATAACACAGTCTTCCTTCCACCTAACATAATACAACTGAAAACACTAAACTTTTCCCCAGAAAAGGATCAAGTCCTTGTGTGATATTCACTCTTATCCTTGATATCATATAACTTAAATACTATAACATAAAGTTAATACAATTTATGTTATATAATAAATGCATAAGATAGGGAAGAAAACAGAGATTATTGCTTTATATATGTATATAGAAATATAATTACTAGAAAATAAGGAAGACATATTCACAAACATTACAGTCTTCATTTCTTTAAATGGTCACATGGTTATAGCTAGTATTTATATCTACCTTCTTCCACTACCACTTCATATTCCCCTTATACTCATCAAGCACCTCAGCTGGACATGGTTCTTTTTGGGGGGCAAACAAAATCTCATTATTGAAAGGTCTGGGTCTTTAGTAGTCCTGCATGTATGGGGTTCTTGGAGTTTTCCATTCACTTTAACCAGAGGGCATGGTAGTACTAAGAGATGCCCTAAAGGATCTCTTGTACACAAGGCACATTCTTCTTTATCTCCATTGAGTAGTAGCAGTCCACTGTCCCCTTGGTAATCAGGATCAATCACCCTACTTAGTACAGTAACTCTGTTCTTTGCCTGATTCAGAGGTATGAGAAGCTCATATCAATAAATTCAGACTGATCCAACATTATGTTCCTCCTATCATTACTTCACATCCTTAATATCTATTCCCACATATATTCCCCTATTTTCTTTCTGTACAAAAGAAAATTGGAAAACCTATTTAGTTCTTTTGGAGCATAGTGCACTTCTTCATTAGTCACTCTTTGTACCTCACCTTTCTGGGCCTCTTGGGGCTCCAATCTAGTTATAGGTTTGGGATTTAAGAAGGGTGGGGTTGGTTCATGAAAGAAATCAGTGGTGTCTTGCAAGTAAACTACTTCAGAGGACTCCATAAGTTTTATCTGGCAAAATAGAGTTAATCCCCTCAGACAGAGGTTGGATTGCTAGTTCCTCAGGTCAGACCATTATAGGTTTACATGGCAAAGAAAACTCAATAGAATTTAAGAGTTCAAGGGCCTCACCATCATTCTGATCTGCATACATGTCCCCATTCCAATTTTCTGGGTCCCATTTGTTCCCAATAAATGCCTTCCCAGTAACAGCAGATGCCCTGTAAGGCTGAGAATTCAATTTGCATTGAATTATCAGCTTCTTGCATGAAAAGATTCTTCAACTTGTTTTCAAATCTCTCAAGTCTGTGCCTAAAATAAATAAGAATTTCTTTCAGGGCATACATTAGAAATTTTCATGTCATTCATAAGCCACTTTTGCTAGGATATTGAAGCCCTGAGTTCATCCATTTCTTTAAAAACTTTAGCTAAAAGCTGAACTCAGCATATAAATATATTACCTTCCCCCAGTGTTGGACATGGCCCCTGGACCCCCAGAACCAAAGGATTACTACCAAGCACCAACTAGCAATGCAAATGGAAAAAGATATTGAACAAAAGGGGGGAAAGGTAAAGACAAATGAGTTTATATGGCTAAGAGACTTCAAAGTGAGTTGGAAAGCCTTTCCAGAGGTTACATTTATGCACATCTCAGCAGGATGTCTTTGACTGCCAAAAGTATATACTACCCCATATAGAAGGGTTCCTGAGGGATCTGGGGATATCCAGACACTATAGTCAGGGCAGATAGCTCCAGAGTTTGGTGCCTTGCCATTGGGCCCTACTTTGGAAGTTATGCTCCACAGGGTGACAGAGTTGGACTCAGTTGTGCTTTCCCTATACTTAGCTCTTCTGTTCTTCTATTTGACCCTATAATTAGTACTAGAGTTGGTAGGTGTACATCTAAGAGACTTGAATCTTTGGGCTGTCCATGTGCCACCTGCAACTCAAATCTCAATGGAGTTGCAACACATATTCTCTAGTTCATTGGTCTCACCCAGGGCAACTAACAAGGTTGTGGTGATGGACAACTAACTTACCAAGCAAATGATAGAGTCTACAACTGCAAGCAAGACTCCCATCCATTGACCCTAATGGATCACAGCACCCTCTCAATTAGAGGTGGATTAGACATCACCATCCCAGAATCCTCAGGATTGGGGAATGAACTATGGACTAAAGTGAACTTACTGATATTCCACTATAGACTTATTGTGATTCTAGCAATGGGAGAAATTATATCATTGATGTGAAGGCAGTGGCCACTGGAGTTTCTGAGGGATGGGAGAGGGGAAAAGAAGTGTAATGTGGGGCATTTTTGGGACTTGGGAATTGTCCTGCATGACATTGCAATGGCAGATACAGACCATTATATACCTTGTCATAACCTACATAAGTGGGTGGGAAAGAGTGTAAGCTACAATGTAAACTTTAATCCATGCTTAGTGGCAATGCTCCAAATGTGTCCATCAATTGCAATGAATGCATCTCACTAATGAAGGATGTTGTTAATGTAGCCTATTCTTTACAATCCTTTTCCTAATAAACCTAGTACTATTTTCCCCAGACAATGTGGTGGTCTGGGGAGCAGGGCATATGGGAATCCCTTATATTTTTTATGTAGCTTAAGTATCTTAAAAAAAAAAATAGGTATAATATGGTGGCATTTTTCGGATATTGAAATTGTCCTGAATGATGGATACAGGCTATTATATATCTTGACATAACTTACAAAAATGAATGGGAGAGAGTTTAAACGATACTGTAAAATATAATCCACACTTAGTGGCAATGCAGCAATATGTGTTCATCAATTGTAACAAATGTACCACATTAGTGAAAGATGTTGTTAATGTGAGAAAGTGTGAGAGGGTTAGGGAGTGGGACAAATGGGAATCCCCTACACATTTTATATAACATTTATGTAATTTAAGTATCTTTAAAATAAATAAATAAATAAAAAGAAAAAAAGAAGAAACTACAAGTGTTAGAGATGATGTGGGGAAATAGGAACACTCTTTCACTGATGGTGGAATGTAAAATGGTATAGCCTCTGTGGAAGAGATTGACAACACCTCAAGAAGCTGAGGTATGCTTTATGATCCAGAAATCCTGTTACTAGGAATATATTCAGGAGATCTGAAAGCAAGAACAATAACTGACAATTGCACACCAATTTTCATAGAAGCATTATTCACAATTACTGAAATATTGAACCAGCCAAGTGTCCATCAAATGATGAATAGATGAACAGAATGTGGCATATACATATAATGGAATACTATTCAGCTGAAGAAGAAATGAACTTGGGATGCATATGAAAACATGAATGATCTTAGAGGATTTTATGTTAAGTGAAATAAGCCAGGCTAAAAAGGACAAATATTGTTTGGTCTCACGAACATGAACTAAATATGATGAGTAAATTCATGGAGATAAACTGTAGAGTATAGGTTACTAGGATATAGAATGTGGGTTGAGAATGGGAGCTCTTAATGTATGTATAATTTTTAATAATTTTGGAAATGAATAGATTTGATGATAACACAATATAGTGATTATAACCTAACACAGCTGAATTATACATGTGATTGTGCCTGAAAGGGGTAGCCTGTGGATGTAAATGTCACTTGAAAGAAAGCTAGAGAATAATCTAGGGAATATATAGCATAGAGATTTTGGTGGTGGATGAAGATTGTGGTTAATAGTATAAATATAAGAATGTTCTTCTTTTACAAAGTGTTAAGAATATGGTGATAAATGAGAAAATTACAACTAATGTAACTTATAAATGATAGTTAACTATTATTGTAATATCTTTGAAGCAATTGCTGGTATAAGGAGGTATAGGGTTTTTTTCCTTTTGGAGTAATGAAAACATTCTAAAATTAACTGAGGTTATGACAGTGCAGCCTTGTGAGTGTACACTTTGAACAGATTGTACAAAGCATGGGACTGTATAGCACAGGGAATCCAGTGGCAGAAGATGGACTGTGGTTAACAGAACAAATATGAGAATGTACTTTCATGAACTATAACATATATTATATACATACACACACAAATTGGGTGGGTTGAGGGTAAAATACATCAAATGTAAGATATATGTTATAGTTAGTAGAAATATTTTGAAGATGCTCTTTCATACTTTGTCACAAATGTTTCACAACAATGAAAGGTGTTGGTGAGGTGATGTATGGGAGCCCTGCATGATGATGTGTATATTTGCTTTGTAAGTTCACAACTTCTACTATATACTTATTATTTATGTATGTTCATATATGAATGATATACTTCAATAAAATTTTATAGAATAACTTTAGCTAACATATTTAGGAACAACTAGTCAACATGATACATTTTTTATAAATTTTAAGATGTATTAATTGAAAAAAAATTATTACCTGATTTATCAGGGAAATGTCTCATCTCTGAGCATGCACATGCACTTAATTATTCTCCCTATAATAAAGAAGTAAGAAAAATATTCTAAAATAGATGGAAGTAACTTACATGATGTTATGTTATAGCACATATAATACAAGATGACTAGGTATCTGATATAAACTTTTCAGAGACACCTGAAAACTCACTTTAGAAAGAAAACATTTATTTTTCACTCTAATATAATTAATATGTATGTATTTACATACAGACTCATACATATAAAAATTGTATATTGTTCAATAACTTTGAGTGAAAAAAATGATTACAAATTGATTAATGAACTTAATTTTGTACTTAACAATTCAACCATGTTGGGGTTTAAACAAACCAAAAAAAGCCAGTGCATTTGTAGACTCCATAGAGTCAGATATTCATACATACACTCCCCCACCCCCAACACAGGTGAGTTCAAAGAAGATTTAATACAAATTTAATATGAAATGTACTCAAGCTCTTCCAAAAAATTGAACAAGAAGGACTGTTACTGAACTCATTCTATGACTCTAATATCACCTTAATACCAAAGCCAGGTAAATATATTATGAAAACAGAAAATTACAGACCCATTTCCTTAGTGAGTACGGATGCAAAATTCCTCAATAAAATACCTGTTAATTGAATCCAACAAAACAATAAAAGAATTATTCATCATGATCAAGTCGATTTTATACCAGGCATGCAAGTGTGGTTCAACACAAGAAAATCAATCACCATAATACACCAAATTAATAAACGAAAGATGAAAAATCACATGACCTTACCAATTGATGCAGAAAAGACATTTGACCAAATACAGCATCCTTCTTTGATAAAAATACTACAAAATATAGAAATTCGAGGAAACTTTCTCAACATGATAAAGCCCATATAGGAAAAGTCCACAACTAAAATTGTACTCAAAGGTGAAAGACTGAAAGCTTTCCCATTAGGGTCAGTGGCAAGACAAGGATGGCCCCTGCATACATACACTTTTTAAAAAGACCCCTCCCCAACATCACAGACATTGTACAGCAAGAATAAATGTACTCTGATGCAATTCCTATTTCATAAGCACAGCACTCACTTACTTTTAAAATAGCTTCTAAAGAAATACATGTTTGCTGAAAGTCTTTTAAAATTATATCAAGCAACATTAAAAACTGTTCCCTGAGAAGAGCTCATTGAATTTTATTCCTATTTTGATATGTTAGTTAACAGTTCAGAATATTGCCTTGTGAGGTTAGAATGTAGATGTGGTTGGTGTGATGATCCAGAGAGAGTACACTTCTCCATCTCCATATGCCAGGACCACAATTTAGATCCAGACCTCTGATCAGCTGTGTGATGTAAATGGATGCCTTCTAAAATATCTGCACACCTTAAAGTGACCTATAATAAACAGTTCTCCAAGAACAATTATTATTCATAAATTGAAATGCATCAATCATTCAGAAAGATTTTTTTGCAAAACTTAAAAACAAATATGTTTATATGCATATTCTGTAAATATATTTAATATTGCTAGAGCAGGCACCAATGATGGACTGCTGTATTTCAGTACTGTGTGTCAAATTTATTAAAAATTTAAAAAGAAAAATTTCTGAGGGACTCAGTTGCCTTAATTAGTTGGCTTTAAAATATATAACAAAATAGGAGACTAAACTTCCATAAATACATGGAATCAAAATGGAAAAGTAAGCTATATAGTGGGCAAGATTAGAAAACACCAGAGTGCATCAGAGTGGTCACCAGAGTGAAATATCTTCCAATATAAAAAAGGAAAGCACTCTATACACACACCTATAGTAAGTATGTTTTCACTAAAGATGTGACTCTTTCTCACTCATGGCAAGAATTAATTGGTAATGGCACTGATTCTCAGCAGTGCAAAATATCCTGAGAAATTATTCAGATTATAACAAAATACAGGGTGGTCAGCACTAAGTTTTTGCACAAAACATGGCTCTTTGATATCATAAGTTAATATAAAAGTCAGATAACATTCACTGTGCTGAACACAAAAAGGGAATGTGGCCTAGACAAAGCTAATTTTTCCACTGGCTAATATAAGAAGAAAAAAGTTTGTATTAATTGTTTATTTATACCTTTCTAGTTAACTATGGCCATAATA
This sequence comes from Cabassous unicinctus, assembly GCA_029593785.1. Lineage (NCBI taxonomy): Eukaryota > Metazoa > Chordata > Mammalia > Cingulata > Chlamyphoridae > Cabassous > Cabassous unicinctus. The sequence goes on along the minus strand of JAQZBX010027719.1, from coordinate 13,174 downwards.
TTCAAGAGGTAATTTGTAGTTTAAGTTTTTCATCTCTTTTCCCCCCAAATAGCTACAAGCTGAATTCTAAATTTTACTCTGAAATATACAATTTCAATTTTCAAAAGATGCTCCTCCTGGGTTCAAACTTTTTGTGCAATCTTGATGCAGAGCCCAAACAGTTCCTATGAAGAAAGTGTATCTTTGAATCATTTGGCACTGAAATTTCATTTTTCCTAACTGCATTCTAGTAGCTTAGCCAAGTTGTTTCATAGTTCTTATTTCAAATATTTCTCCATCAAGAATTTCTAAAAGTATATTCAGTTTATTGGGGAAAGCTCCTTGTTCATTCTGATTTTCCTCCAGGTGCTCTAAGTAAGACAGTTGTCCTTCCAGGTCTTTGTTCTGAATTCTACTACCTGTAGTTTCTGAGTCAGAGTCCCTTTGTTCTTGCAATTCTCTGACATTATCAATTTCTTGTTTTATTCTATTTCCTCTTCCTTCACTTTCAGTGTCTCTTCCAGTTCTTGTACTGCCTGATTCAATTCTTTCCTATGGGTAAGCCCAGCACTTGCTTGTCTACTAACACATTCAAGCTTAGTTACTGGCTTGTACATTTATTCTGCATCCTCTTCATAGGCAGCAAGTTGCTGCTTCCACTGTTTCACATTGGCAGTGGACTCTAACAGTGCTGCAGTGAGTTTGGCATTATTTCTTTTAAGGATAGCTAGTTCAGCCTCCCAGTGTTTGCTGGTTGCTGAAATATGTGCAAATGGAAATGCATTCTTAGTTGGTTCAGCCCTTGTCTCTGAGTTCTGCGTCACATTAGGCATTCTTTCATTGTATGTTCCATTGACACTTTCTAACATTAAAACAGACTGAAGATCCCCTCCTGCTGTTTCTTGTGAATGTGTAATGGCAAGTTCCATCTTTTCTTGTGGTTTTCCTTTGCTAGTCTAGCAGCTTCTTTAATTTCTTAAAACTTCACTGCAAGTTTTAAGAGATAATCCTGAAAGGAGAATCCCAGTTCAAACACCTGAGATGTTTTAGTAAATGTCATGTTTGGGTTGATAGTGCTATTTATTATTGAGTTTGGGCCATCTAAATTGATTATCTTATACATGATTCTTGTGATGTCATAGAAATAAAACCCAGTAAGTGCAAGCTTGCTGGTGGGTATGCACTTCTACTTTGTGTTTGAGTCTATTTGGAAATCATGTGCTCACTTTGGCAGCATATATACTAAAATTGGAAGACATGAGCTTAAGTACTGAAGACGGGTTGTTCCCCTATTTTGTCCAATGAAAATTTGCTCTGAAGTTCCTGCTCTTATGCTATGAAATGACTTCCAAAGAAATTTCTCAATTTGTTATTTTGCAGTTGCTTTCCATCCCCTAACCTGCCCCTACCCCAGGATCCTTTTCTGGAGGTAATTCGATGGTCCTGACAATTCCTTGGGTGAAATAAGTTCTCTCTCATAAATACCAAAACATTCAAATTGAGGTGGTATTTGCTTATTATAGTTAAAATGTTTCATGGAGGAGATAATGGTCAATTCTATTCCACAAATGGGTCTATAAGTAGGCAAATGCAGAATCCAGCTTCATGGAGTCCAATAAAACTGAGTTCACTGGTCATTTTGCTCATGTCCTACACCCAAGAAGAGCCAAGTAACTTGGCCTTTTCATTGCTACTAAGACTGCAGGTTCATATTTATCCACACCAGGTCCCTGGGGTGGAGAATGGACCCAACATGACATGCACTCTAAAGATCTCTATGTGACTGGGAAGATGGCAGATTAGAAAGACATGGGTTTGTCTCCTCCAGAAAAATAGCTAGAGGACAGGCTGAAACAGCCTGAATAAAGATCTCCTAGGGTTTATGGCACCAGGTGAAGGCTGGGCAGTGCCCTGAAGAGAGAGGGACAAAGGAGGGGAATCATTAAGGCAAAACTTTGAGACAAAACCAGCAACTGCTGCTGCCAGCACCCTCTGCCACACTAAAGGCACATTAGATTTTTCAGGCCTCTTGGCCTGTGACTAAAGACAAAGGGGGCTCCAGGGATCAACCACCCCAGGAAAGGGGAGAGAGAGGGACACAGCTTAAGCCTGACCCAGCTTGAGACCCACAAATTTGTTCTGATGTGTCCCACCAGCCCTTATAGACTGGGTGAGACTACATCGTGATTTGCCCTGGGACCTGGCACAGGACTGGAGGAATCTGACCCTGTCAATCTCCCTCTCTTCTAGCCAGGACTGATTGTGGAGGATGCAACTCCTCAGGAAAGGGGACAGAGAGGGTCACAGCCTAACGCTGACTCAGCTTTTGTCTCACAAATATGGTCTGCTGTGTCCCAGGATCTCTTTCAGGTGAGATGGGGCCATACCATTGTTTGTCTTGGGAGCCCACAAAGGTTTAAAGATATTCAAACTTCCCAATCTTCTTCTTTATTAACCTGGACTAATTGTTGAGGATGAAGAGGAAAGTGGAATTACTTCCCACCTGGGAAAAGAGAACAGCTGCCAGAGAAGGTTAGAGAATTTTATTGAGAAAATTTGAATTACAAGGCTCTTAACCTCCAAGCAGGAAGGCCTATCACATTGATCTGGTATGTGTTGCAACAAATCCACTCCAACCAGGCATTGAACTTAGAGCTACCAAAGAATACCATCTGCTGGCAGACCAAGGAAATTTAATATGAGAAAATTAAAAATAAATAAGTAAGGCTTTTCCTGACCTTTTTAGTTTCCATCCTCAAGGCACTAGGAAGTGGGTCTGCAACCAATTACTGAATCAAGAACCCAGTTTTAGGTAACTATCAGGGACAATCTTAACCATCCAGGTTGAGCCAGGAATCAAAGAGCAGTCATAACACACATCTTCCCACCACTAAATCCCTACAAAAGAGAAAGAAATTGCGCATCTGTGCAAACTACATCCTAATCAGATGCCTAGACATCAGCAAAAAATTATGAGCCATACTAAGAAAATGGAAGACATGGTCCAAGAAAAAGAACATAGCTAAGCCCCAGAAGAGATGCAGGATTTAAGAGAACTAATTACCAAGATGCACACAAAATTCCAAAATCAAATTAATGAGTTGAAAGACAATATGGCTAAAGAGATAAACAACATCAAGAAGATATTTAGAAAGTGCAAAGAAAAATTTGAAATCCTGAACAGAAAAGTAACAAAGCTCAGGAGAATAAAAGATAACACATAAGAGGCATACAACAACAGACACATAATGATAGAAGAAAGAATAAGTGATACAGAAAAGAGAACAACTGAAATTGAAGAAAAAAGAACAGAGACAGAAAAGAATGGAAAAATTGAGCAGGGGCTCAGGGAGTTGAATGACAACATGAAACATAACAACATACATGACATGGGAGTTTCAGAAGGAGAAGAGAAGAGAAAGGGGGCAGAAGGGGTATTAGAAGAAACAATAGCTGAAAATTTCCCAACTTTCACAAAAGAAACGAACTTACATGTCCAAGAAACAGAATAAATCCAAAGAGATCAACTCCAAGACACATACTACTCAGAATGTCAATTGTCAAAGATAAAGAGAAAGTTCTCAGAGTGGCAAGGGAAAACCAAACCACCACATATAAGAGATGTCCAGTAAGCCTTAGTATGGATCTCTCTTCAGAAACCATGGAGGCGAGAAGAGAGTGGTATGATACAATTAGGATACTGAAAGAGAAAAACTGCCAAGAATTATTTATCCTGCAAAATTGTCCTCCAACTATGAAGGTGAAGAATAAAATTAAGAAAAACTTGAGGCTGAGTATAAAATATTCACAAACAGAAACTAAGTGAGTTTGCAAAAAAACAATCCTTTGCAGGAAATATTAAAGGAAGTCTTAGAATCTGAAATAAAAAGACTGGAAAGAAAGACCTGGATGAGAGTATAGAATAAAGAATAGAGAAAGGATAATCAGAAAAGTAAAAAGACAAAAATATGATATGACATACGAAAACCAAAGAATAAAATGGTGGAAGTAAATAATGCATTTACAGTAATATCATTGAATGTGAATGGATTAGACTACCCAATCAAAAGATATAAGCTGACAGAATAGATGAAAAAACAGCCATCCATATGCTGTTTACAAGTAACTCACCATAGACCCAGGAATACAAACTGGCTGGATGTGAAAGATTGGAAAATATACTCCATGCAAATAGTAACCAAAAAAGAGCAGGGGCAACTATGCTAATATTGGACAAAACAGACTTTCAGTGCAAAAAATGTTATATAAGAGATACAGAAAGCCATTATATATTAATAAAAGGGACAATCTACCAGGAAGATACAACAGTCATAAATATCTATTCACCTAAGCAGGGTGCCCCAAAATACATGAGAAAAACTCTGGCAAAACTGAAGGAAGAAATAGACATCTCTATAATAATCATTGGAGACTTCAACATCCCACTCACATCATTACATAGAATAACTAGACAGAAGATCAACAAGGAAACAGAGAACTTGAACAATATGATAAACAAGTTAGAGCTAACAGACATATACCGAACATTGGCTACAAACTCATGGGTTATAAATTCTTCTCAAGTTCCCATGGATCTTTCTCCAGGATAGACCACATAGTAGGGCACAATACAGCTCTCAATAAATATAAAATGATTGAAATTATACAAAGCATCATCTCAGATCATAATGGAGTGAAACTGGAAATCAATAATAGACAGGAAAATAGTAAATTCACAAATTTCTCCTAAATAATCAGTGGGTCAAAGAAGAAATTGCAAGTGAAATCACTAAATATATTGAGACAAATGAAAATGAGAGCACAACTTATCAAAACTTATGGGATACAGTGAAGGCAGTCTTGAGAGGGAAATTAATAGCCCTAAATGCCTATATTGAAAAAAAAGAAAGAGCTAAATTCAAAAGATTTAACTGAACAAATAGAGAAATTAGGGGGAAAAAAAAAAACAGCAAACGAATCCCAAAGCAAGAAGATGTAAAGAAACAATAAAGATTAGGGTAGAAATAAATGAAATTGAGAAAAAAAAATAGAAAAATCAACAAAATCAAAAGCTGGTTCTTTGAGAAGATCAATAAAATTGACAAATCCCTGGCTGACTAACAAAGAGAAAAGAGAGAAGATGCAAATAAATACAATCAGAAATGGACAGGGGGAAGTTATGACTCACCCCACAGAAATAAAAAGGATCATAAGAGGATATTATGAGAAATTGTATGTCAACAAACTAGACAACCTAGATGAAATGGACAAATTCCTAGAAATGCACAGCCTACACTGATGCTACAAGAAATGCAAGAAATTAACAAACCAATCACATTTAAAGAGATTGAATCTGTCATCAAAAATCTCCTCATGAAGAAAAGTTCAGGACCGAATGGATACAGAGGTGAATTCTACCAAGCATTTAGAGAAAAATTAACACCAATCCTATTTAAACTCGTCCAAAAACTTGAAGAGGAGGGAAAATTACCCAACACATTTTATGAAGCCAACCTCACCCTAATACCACAGCCAGATAAAGATACTTCAAGAAATGAAAATTACAGACCAATCTCTCTAATGAACATAGATGCAAAAATTGTGAACAAAATACTTGCAATTAGAATCCAAAGCACGTGCCACAAACGAAAAAATAGATAAATAGGACTTCCGCAAAATTAAATGCTTTTGCACCTCACAGGACTTTTTCAAAAGGGTGAAAATGCAGCCAACTCAATGGGAGAAAATACTTGGATATCACATGCTGATAAAGGCTTAATATCCAGGATATATAAAAAGATGTAACAACTCAACAATAAAAAGACAAACGACCCAATTAAAAAATGGGCAAAAGACTTGAATAGACATTTTTCCAAAGAAGAAATACAATTAGCAAAAAACACGAAGAAATTCTCAGCATCACTAATGATTAGGGAAATGCCAATCAAAACTACAATGAGATATCATTTTACACCTATTAGAATGGCCACTATTAAAAAGATAAAAAACTACAAATGTTGGAGAAGATTGGAGAGATAGGAACACTTATTCACTGTTACTGGGAATGCAGAATGGTACAGCCACTGTAGCGGACTGTTTGGCACTTCCTAAAAAAGTTGAATATAGACGTGCCACGTGACCCTGCAGTACCACTACTGGGTATATACCCAGAAGAACTGAGAGCAGTGACATGAACAGACATCTGCACACCGATGTTCATAGCAGTATTATTCATGATTGCCAAAAGTTGGAAACAACCCAGGTGTCCATTCACCGATGAATGGATAAACAAACTGGTGTATTCACACAATGGCATATTATACAGCTGTAAGAAGAAATGAAGTCTTAACACATATGACAACATGGATGAACCTGCAGTACATTATGTTGAGCGAAGTAAGCCAGATATAGAAGAACAAATACTATATGATTGCATTACTATGAACCATATTTATTGTGTAACATATTGTATGCTTCAAAAAAAATTGTTTCCAGTTCATTTAATTGAGAAATGTATTTTATACAAATGTTTTCTATCTGTTTTTAATTATTGTTTATATTTTCAATTATTAAATGTACAAAATAAAGTTTAAAAAATAGTAAAAAAAAAATCGTGATGAGGCAATCAAAGAACCTGCAGCTAACAAAATGCAAGCAAAAACATTAAAAAGATGCTTCAGTTATTTTTAAAAAAGATTTCTACGTGAAAATAAAAAAAAAAAAAAAATTCCCCAGAGCAGAAATACCACTGCTTCTCTACGCTCACATTAGAAGAATACATAGAAAAATAATCTAGTTGAAGTGCAAACCCGGCAGCTCGCGACGTGCACGGCACTCCACTTAAAACCTGTCTTTTTCATTTTTCCCCCTCCAAAGACTAGGAGCAGAGAGGAGGTATGGAGGAGGAAGAGAAGGCTAGGAAGGATCCATTCACACTCCTGAGGAGAATAAACGGAGCCATTTCCAGGCTGGCAGCAGGCTGGGGGAGGAGCGCACGTAGCGGAGCAGGGAACGGGGACTTGATCCCACCTTCCTCAGCCCCTGCCCGGCTCGCACCTTGCCTCTCTTTCGGAGCTGCCCTCTCTTGTGAGCACAGCAGGTCTGAGGCTCTGTTGGCTGAGATTGAAAGAATCAGACAGCCCAGCCCCACTCTTCCACAAGCACCGGGTCCCTAGCGCCCTGGAGGACCGAGCAGCGATGGCGGAGGCAGCTGAAGGTGGATGTGCGCTTGCCCGAGGCCAGGCGCGCGGCTACTTTCGCGTTGTGGAAGGGGAGACTCAAAGCCGCGGGAAAGGTGCCGCCCCAGCGCACGCTCCAGCTCCTCGCCTCTCACTCTCCTCGCCATCGCCAATGGCCGCCTCACATTCACGGGCCCCGCTGCCGCCTCCTCACACTTCCATCCTCGCCCACCTCCACCGGTCTTGAATTCCCGCTCTGCAGAGCAGCGCCTACCTGGGGCTCCAAAACCAGCCACTACAACCGCCTCCACTGGCCACCTCGAAGAGGGCGCCCTTCCCTGGTCAGCACCGCTGGCGTGAGGGGGCCGATCCAAAATCATACTTTTTACCTTCACAAACATCTGCCAAAGTATCAAATAGACTGTCAACCAGGGCTTTGAGTGGGAGATATTTTGTGTATCTCTATTGCCAAGAACTATTAATGCTCTCTTGACCACTGAAAATAGTCAGTAGTGCCTTTAATCGTAATCAGATTAGAGAACCAATTCCAAAACTTCCAGAACCAACTCAGAAATCTCACCCCTAATATGCTGTTTCTCAGATACTATTCTTGGTATCAAAATCTGTAGTAGTCAGGGATTTCCAGAGAAATAGAACTGACAGTACATATATGTGTGTGTGTGTGTGTGTGTGTACATTCTATATATACACATGCATAAATATATATTTATAAAGAGATTTATTATAGGAATTGGCTCAAGTGACTATAGGGATTTGCAAGTATGAATTCCATTTGGTATGCCCCAAATTGGAATCTCTGATGGAGGTGAGGTTGAATTCTCAAGAAGACAGCTGGCTGAAGTAGAGAAGGAAATTCCTTCTGGCATCTGAAATATTCAGCTTTCTCTTTAAGACTGCCAACTGATTGAGAGAGGAACTTCCCTCGATGCTAAGGCACTCTCCTTTGTATATTGCAGATACAAACAGCCATAGATGTAATCACCTGTATATAAATGCAAATCCATCTTTGAAATATCCTCACACTCACAATCAGGTCAGAGCTTGCTTGACCAAAAATTTGAGAACCATAACTTACACAATTGATATATGAACTTAATCATCACACTTATCAAAGGAGAAGTAGATAATCTTATAGGCTTATATCTTTTCAAGAAAATAAATCAATAATTAATACCTTCCCAAACAATAGTGCACCATGCGCACATGAGTTCCCTGGTGATTTCTACCAAACAGTTAAAGAAGCAATAATATCAATCCTTACAATCTCTTCCAGAAAAAAGAAACAGGTTGAAAATGTTCTAACTCATTCTATGAGATGAGAATTACACCAGTTCAAAATACAGATATTACTAAGCAGAAAAATTACAGATTATATTTCCCATGAGCATAGGTGCAAAAATCCTCAACAAAATATTTACAAATCTAATCCAAAAATATGTAAATATAATGATACACCACAACTAATGACGTTTATTCCACATAATGAAGAGTGACTCAATATTCAAAAAGGAATTAATGCAATCTAATGCATAAATAAGCTAATGAAGAACAATCATATGACCATCTATAGAAGCAGAGACACCATTTGACAAATTGAACACTAAGATTGAACACATTCATCACAGTAGGAATAGAGGGGAAAATCTTCAACCTGATAACCGACATCTACAGATTACCTAGAAATAACATCATACTTAATGGGGAGAAATTAGATGTTTTCACCCTGATGTCAGGAACAAGACAAGGGTGGCCCCTCTCACCAATCCTATTCAATATAGTATGGAAATCCTACCAATATAATAAGAAAAGAAAATGAAATAAATAATATACAGATTAGGAAGGGAGAAATAATACTGTATTTGTTCATAGGTGATACAATTGTCAATGTAGAAAACCCCAAAGAATTGACAAAAATCTCTAGAAACTATTAAGAAATTATAGCAAGGCTGGAGAATACAAAGTTAATAAGCAAACGTCAGCTGATTTCCTATATACCAACAATGAACAATTGGAATTTGGGATTAAAAACTTAACACCATTTACATAAGCATGAAAAATTAGATACAGTCCTTAAAAATGTGTAGAATGTATATTGTGAAGAAAACTACAGAACATTGTGGAAACAAATCAGAGAAAATCTATTAATAAATAAATGGAGATATAGTCCATTCATTATTTGGAAGAATTAATGTAATTAATATTTACTTCTTTCCCACTTGATCTAAAAATTCAATGGCATGGCAATAAAAATTCCCAAAATTTATTTTCTGAATGTTGACAAAATGATTCTAAAGAATATATAGAATTATAAAATACCCAGAATTTCTAGCACAATAATGAAGAAGAAAGTCAGAGGACTGATACTACCTGGCTTCAAGACTTACTATAAAGCTATGGTTACTATGATAAAGTGACATTATATTAAAGAAAATTTATCAATAGCATAGAATATAGAGCCCAAAATATGCCCACACAAAAGTAGATAAGTGATATTTGAAAATGATTAAAAACAATTCATTGATGAAAAGATAGTATTTTCCATGAATGGTGCCAGAACAATTGGACATAAATGGGGAAAAATCAGTCTAGAAACAGTCTTCACACTTTTCACAAAAAAATTCATTCAATATGGATTCTGTACCTAATTTAAAATACAAAACTACAATATCAAGATTATAACGTAGAAGAAAATCTAGGTGATCTTGACTTCAACAATGATATTTTAGAATTAAAAAAGCAAAGTCTATTTAAAAAAAAAAGATGTTGGACAACATAAAATATGAACACTTCCAGAACTTCCAGGAAGATGGAGGTCTAGAGAGAAATAGGAACCACTTCCCTCCTAGAAAAACAGCTAAAGGACAAGCAGAAATAGCCTGAAAAAAAAGAAAAAACAGTTTTATAGTTTAGGGCACCAGGGGAAGGCTGGACACCACCCAGAAGAGAAAGGGACAATAGAAAAGAATCTTGATGGGAAAACTCTGTGAGTAAAATCTGCAGCTGCAACTGCTGGTGCCCATCCTCCCATCCTTGAAGCAGACAATTTTGAATTATCCTGCCTATGGCTGGCATCTATGGACAGAGTGGCCACAGGGTTCCACCTCCCCAGGAAAAGAGAGAGAGATGCATGCAGTCTAAGGCTGATTCAGCTTTTAGCCAACAAATTTGGTCTTCTGTGTCCCATGAGCCTTTCCAGGATGGGTGGGGTGGTGCAACTGTTTATCCTGGGAACCAGCAGGGATGAAACAAATCCAACCCCCACAAACACCCTCCTTACTGACTGGGATTGTTTGATGAGGACACAGATGTGAGTGAAATTATTTCCCACCCAGGAAAAAGGAAGGGGCTGTGGGCAAGGTTGGAGAACAGCCTCTGAGAAAGTGTGATTTGCAAGGCTCTGAATAATCTTGAGGCAAGACTCTTTGTCACATTGCTTTGGTTAGTGTTGCAGTGAACACATTCCAACCAGGGTTTGAACTGAGAGGACTGTCAATGAGCACCATCTGCTGACAAGCCAAGGAAATGCATGTGAGGAAATTACAAGTAAACAAATGAGAGGCTTTTCCCAGCCTTTGCAGCCTCCCTTCCCAAGGCTCCTGGAAGTGAGTCTACAACACATGACTGCATCCATGGTACAGTTTTGAGCAGTTAAACAGGGATAATCCTAAAGATCTAGAAAAGGTTGAACCAAAAATCAAAGAAAAGGAGTAACATACAGCCTCCCACCACTAAACCCCTAAGCAGAGAAAGAAATTGAGCATCAGCGTAAATGCACCATCATAATCAGATAACTAGACATCAGCAAAAAATTACAAGCCATACTAAGAAGATCAAAGATATGAGCCAAGCAGAAGAACATATCAGAGCCCCAGATGAAATACAGGAATTCAGACAACTAATCAGCAAGTTTCATACAAATTTCCTAAATCAAATCAATGAGTTGAAATACAATATGGCTAAAGAGATAAAGGACATCAAAAGAAAACTGAGCAAGCACAAGAAGAATTTGAAAACCAGCATAAAAAAAAATAACAAAGCTTATGGGAATGAAAGACATAATAAGTGAGATTAAAAAAAAAAAAGGCACACAATGGAAGACTTGAAATGATAAGAGAAAGAATAAGCGATGTAGAAGACAGAAAAGCTGAACTGAAAGAGAGAACAGAGAGAGAAGAGAATGGAAAAAGTTGAGAAAGGGATCGGGGAGTTGAAAAAGAGCATGAAGCATAACAATATACATGACATGGGAGTTCCAGAAGGAGAAGAAAAGGAAAAAGGAGGCAGGAAGAGAATCTGAGGAAACAGTGGCTGAAAATTTCCCAACTCTCATGAAAGAAATGAATTTCATGTCCAAGAAGAACAGCGTAACCCAATCAGAAAAAAACCTGAATAGACCTACTCTAAGACACATACTATTCAGAGTGTAAAACACCAAAGATAAAGAGAAAATTCTGAGAACAGCAAGGGAGAAGCATACCATGACATACAAGGGATGCCCAGTAAGACAGTGTGGAATTCTCATCAGATACAACAGAGGCAAGAAGATATTGTTATATGATTAGGATACAGAAAGAGAAAAACCACCTGCTGAGAATTCTCTATTCAATGAAATTGCCCAAAATTTGAAGACGAGATTAAAATATTCACAAATAAATGTTACCATAAGCAGGGCTTTCTCTAAAAGAAGGACCCAACTGCTTCAGCACCACAAAGGAGCAAAACTTCTCTCAGTGAGAAGGTGATTTATTGGAAGTACACAAGCAAGGAACTGGGAGAATCTTCCACAAATCAGTTCAAATCAAGAATGGGAGCTAGTGTTTTAATAGGCAAAGGAGAGGGGTAGGGGATGGAAAAACAAATTATGCCAGGAGTGTTGTGAGGAGATTATGTGCAATTTCTCAGTCCTGCATTGTCTCAAGTACATAAAATGTGCCCTTGGGTTCAGCAGTTAATTAACCACAGTTTAGCAAAGTCTTCATGGTATCCAATTGTTCAAGGATATCAAGTATTGTTTCTGAGAAAAGTTATAAATGTACTGGTCAAAAGTTGCTCCTGAAACTATCTGTTTCTTTTGCTTTGAGACATTATTTTACTTCTGTAAGCAAAACTGAGACGGTCTGGTTAGTATCCTTCAGGGAAGTAAGTACAAGGAATAAACTTCTAAAATTAGGTTAATAGAAAACCAGCTCATTTAGTGTACTAGAACTTTCAGATTCTTAAGTGAAGAAATTTTTAGTAAGCAGATTTTCCAGCTATCATAAACAGAAATTAAGAGACTTCATTAAAAAGTATCTGGCTTATTGTAGTTTTGATCCATATTTCCCCAAATTCCAGCGATGCTGAACTTCTCCTCATGTGTTTCTTCACCATTTGAATTTCTTCAACAGTTGTCTTTTCAAATCTTCTGCCCATGTTTTAATATGATATTTTGTCTTTTATTGTTGAGTTGCATGACCTCTTTATATACCATGGATATTAAACCCTTGTGAGATATGTGATTTCTAAATATTTTCTCCCATTGATTTAGCTGTCTTTTCACCCTTTTGACACAGTCCTTTGAGGGGCAAACATGTTGAATTTTGAGGAAGTCTCATTTCTCTACTTTTTCTTTTGTTGCTCATGCTTTGGGCATAAGGTTTAAGAAACTATTGCCTACCACAAGATCTTGAAGTTGTTTTCCAACATTCTAGGAGTTTGGTAGATTGTTGTTTTTATATTTAAGTCCTTGATCCATTTTCAGTTAATTTTTGTATAAGGTGTGAGTTTCATTCTTCTTTCATTCTTTTCGATATGGCTGTCCAGTCCTCCAAGCACCATTTGTTGAATAGACTGTTCTGGCCTAGATAGGTGGGCTTAAAAACCTTGTCAAAAATTCCTTGACTATAGATGTAGGGTCAATTTCTGAGCTCCCAATTCAGTTCCATTGGTCAATCTGTCTGTCCTTATGCTAGTACCATGCTGTTTTGTTTTTTTTTTACCACTGTAGCCAAGTAATA
>JAQZBX010027718.1:0-28228 GCA_029593785.1 Cabassous unicinctus | reverse complement strand
GCCTGTCCAACGAAGAGCTGGGAAATTCTCTCTGAATGTTGAAATCACTTCCCCTTTTAAGCCATTCAACTGATTGGATAAAAGCGCCAGCCATTGATGATGTAATCTCCCTGATTGATGCAGATGTAATCAGCCATCCATGCAGTAAACTCACTGGTGATTGAAGTCCATAAATGCTCTTGTATTACAATTAGCCCAGAGCTTGTTGGAACAAACACCTGGACACAATTACCTGGCCGAGTTGACACATTAGCCTAACCATTACACCCGCCAAGCCAGGGAGAGGGCAGACTCTCCGAGAGAAGGAGTGTTCAGACAGAAGGCAGAGAGGGGATTCTTTAGTGTTGATTTGGCTGCCTGGACCACCTCATTGCTTAGGGGAGCAGATAAGCCAGCTTGAAGCAGCGCCAGGCTGAGGGGAGAGACAAATCTGCTGAGGAAACCAGATTTACCCAGCAGCCCGGTGACACTGAGGCTCAGCTCAAGAAGGAGTGGAGTTGGCAATTTTTATCGTTCTGCACAGACTAGCATCAGAGCTTCAGCTCCCCTGTGGAGGCCAGGAGGTGGGAAGTTCTTGATTAGTTTCCACGAGCCTAGTTAGTGTCCCATCAGTGAGGGGGTGGTCTAGAAGAGGACTTATTTTGGGTCCTGTATTTCACCAAAAAAAAAATGACACTCACTTTAAAAAATGAAAATGAATTCTTCTTTCTCATTTGGTCTAATAGCTAAAACCTGCTTCAAAACCTGCAGATAGAACCCTGCAGGGAAATTGATTGATAAACACAAGCAGGCTGAGAGGATCCACAAGGACCTTTTTAGGAATACTGATCCTCCTTAGCTTTGTTTGATGGCTTGCCTTTGTGGTTAGTTGGTATTTCTCTGTTTATTTGTTGTCTCTTGCTTTTCTTTCCTCTTTCTGGCCCCCTTTCTTTTTTCATTCATTTTTTTAAAAAAATTAGGTGCTGCTAGCATGTCTCTTCTTTTTTGTGCTTCTTCTTCAGTGATTTCCCATTCTCTGTCTATATTGATTTTGTATCCCAAACTATCTCTTATCCTTCCTTCATCTTTCTGCCTTCCTCTTTCTACTGTGGCTCTTATATACCACATTTTTTCATATGCTCACAACTTATGGGTGTCAATTTCTATTCTATTTATTTTGTTTTCTTCTTTTTTTATTAATATTAACATTTTCCTTTAAGCCCTTTCTTTAGTCTTTCTCTCCCTCCTCATAATTCTAGACTTCTAAATGATTATATATATATTCCTCTATTTGTTTCCCAGTCCATTTTAGGTACTCCATTTTTTCGCTATTACTCTACACTGTCTACATGAGTTAAATATTCATTTCATTAAGTCTCATTTGTCCCCTCTTCTAACTTATATCAATAACACTATTATCCTTCTTGCTTTCTCAAATCTTTCGATTCCTCTGGCCCTAATCTTTTACCTTCAAGGGAACATAGAAAGAAGCAAGGAAATAAAATAATAACAAAAAGTGCCAAAGAGAAAACTTAACACACACACAGAACCACCAGCTAAATAAAACTCTGGAGCAGAGAGATAAGCTAATCAACTGAATAAACTCATCAAGATAAAATGATGACTAGAGGGCAACAAAAAATTACAAACCACACTGAGAAACAGGAAAACATGTGCCAGGCCAATGAATAAATTGAAACCAGGAAGTGATGCAGAACATTGAATGACTAATCCAAGCTTTCCAAACAAATATCATGGATCAACTTAAAGAAGTGAAGGAAGAGATTAAGGATATAAAGAAGAGACTGGGAGAACATACTGAAGAAATTGTAAACATACACAAAAAGATAATGGACATGATGGTGATCAATGGCACAATCCAAGAAATCAAGAAGACCCTGGATTCACATAACAGCAGATTTGAACAGGCAGAAGAAAGAATTAGGGATGTGGAAGACAATACATCTGAAATCAAACAGATAGTAGAACAGATAGACAAAAAGATAGAAAAAATCCAGCAGGGACTCAAGGAATTAACCGACAACACAAAACGCACAAATATATGCATTATGGGCATCCCAAAAGGAGAAGAGAAGGGAAAGGGAACAGAAGGAGGGTTGAAGGAAATAATGGCTGAAAATTTCCCAACCCTATTGAGAGAGATGGATGTGCAGATCCAGGAAGCACAGTGCACCACAAACAGTATAAATCCCAACAGGCCAAATTCAAGACATAGACTTGTCAACATGTCCAATCCTCAAGAAGAAGAGAAAATACTCAAGACAACAAGAGAAAAGAGAACCATCACATACAAGGGAAGCACAATAAAATTAAGTGCTGATTTCTCAGCTGAAACCATGGAGGCAAGAAGACAGTAGTATGTCACAGCCAAAGTACTAAAAGAAAAAAACTTCCAGCCATGAATTCTCTATTCAGCAAAACTGGCATTCAAAAATGATGGGGAGTTTAAAACATTCACAGATAAACAGAAATTAAGAGAGTATGTCAATAAGAAACTTTCATGTCAAGAAACACTGAAGGAAGTTCTACAAGTTGAAAGGAAAAAACCAGGGAGAGAGAGTTGGAGGAGAGTTTAAAAGCAACTAACAAGACAACAAACAAAAACAAAACAACATGTGACATACATTAACCCAAAGAAAAATGGCTGAAGTAAGAAATTCATTATGAGTAATAGCACTGAATGTTAATGGACTAAATTCACCTATCAAGAGACACAGATTGGCAGAATGGATAAGGAAATATGATCCATCTATATGCTGTCAACAAGAAACCCACCTTCGACCCAGGGATTCAAGGAGGCTTAAAGTGAATGGCTGGAAAACAATTTTTTAAGCTAACAATAGCCAAAAACGGGCAGGAGTAGCTATTCTAATATCAGACAAAATAGACTTTAAATGCAAAACTATCGTAAGAGACAAAGATGGACACTATATATTTGTAAAAGGGGTAATCTCTCAAGAAGAGAGAACAATCATAAACATTTATGCACCTAATCGGGGTGCCTCAAAATTATACACCATGATTAAGTGGGTTTCATCCTGGTTACGCAAGGATGTTTCAATATAAGAAAATAAATAAATGTAATACTCGACATAAACAGATTGAAAGAAAAAACTAACATGATCATCTCTATAGATACAGAAAAAGTATTCAACAAAATATAGTACACTTTCCTCATAAAAACACTGCAAAAGATAGGAATAGAAAGAAACATTCTGAATAGGATAAAGGGTATATATGAAAAACACAAAGCTGACATCATCTTCCATGGTGAAATCCTAAAAGCCTTCCCTCTGAGATCAGGAACAAGACAAGGATGCCCACTATCACCACTCTTATTTAACATTGTCTTAGAAGTACTTGCTTGAGCACTGAGGCAAGAAAAGGATATAAAAGGCATCCAGATTGTAAAAGAAGAAGTAAAAATTTCATTATTTGCAGACAACATGATCCTATATGTAGCGAACCCAGAGAAATCTACAAAAAAGCTTCTGGAACTAATAAAGGAGTTCAGTAATGTTGCATGTTATAGGATCAATGCTAAAAAATCAGTAGCATTTCTGTACACCAATAATGAGCAATCTCAGGAGGAAATCAAGGAAAAATACCATTTACAATAGTAACTAAAAGAATCAAATACATAGGAAAAATTTTAACTAAAGATGTAAAGTACTTATATCCAGAAAACTACACAACACTGTTAAAGGAAATCAAAGAAGACTTAAATAAATGGAAAAACTTTTCTTTCATGGATAAGAAGACTAAACCTCATCAGGATGTCTATCCTACCCAAACTAATCTACAGGTTTAATGCAATCCCAATAAAAATCAAAACAGTATTTTAAGGAAATGGAAAAATGAACCGTAAAATATATTTGGAGATGTAAGAGGTCTTGAATTAACAAAGACATATTGAAAAATAAAAATGAAGTTGGAGGTATCACATTACCTGACTTTAAAACAATCTGCAAAGCTACAGTGATCAAAACTGCATGGTATTGGCACAAGGATAGACTTACTGACCAATGGAACCGAATTGAGATTTCTGATATAGATCCTCTCATATACAGTCACTTGATATTCGACAAGGCCACCAAGCCCACTAATTTGGGAGAGAATAGCCCCTTTAACAAGTGATGGTTGGAGAACTGGATATCCATATTCAAAAGAATGACAGAAGAATACCATCTCAAACCTTATACAAAAAACAACTCCAGATGGATCAAAGATCTAAATGTAAGAGTCAAACCATAAAGATCTTGGAAGATAATGTAGGGAAGCATACAGGATCTTGCAATAGGAAATGTTTTCATGAACTTCACAGCCAAAACACGAGCAACAAGAGAAAACGTAGATAAATGTGATCTCATCAAAATTAAAAACTTCTGTACCTCAAAGGATGTTATTAAGAAAATAAAATGCAGCCTAACCAATGGAAGAAACTATTTGGCAACCATATATCTGATAGGAGCCTAATATCCTGCATATATAAAGAAATCCTACATCTCGAAAATAAAAAGACAAGCAATCCATTTAAAAAATTGGCAAGGGACCTGAAAAGACACTTCTCCAAGGAAGAAATACAAATGGCTAAAAAGAACATGAAAAAATGTTTGGCATCGCTAGCTATTAGGGAAATGCAAATCAAAACCACAATGAGATACCATCTTACATCCATCTGAATGGCAGCTATTAAAAAAACAGCAGAATATAAGTTTCGGAGAGGATGTGGATGAATAGGAACCCTCATCCACTGCTGGTGGGATTGTGGAATGGTCCAGCCACTGTGGAGGACAGTTTGGCGATTCCTCAGAAAACTAACAATAGAGCTTCCACATGATCCAGCGATTCCACTGCTGGGTATATACACAGAAAAATTGAAAGCAATGACATGAACAGATATATGCACACCAATGTTCATAGTGGCATTGTTCACAATTGCCAAAAGTTGGAATCAGCTCCGGTGCCCATCAACAGATGAATGGAGAAGCAAGACGTGGTACATACATACAATGGAATATTACTGAGCTGTTAGAAGGAATAAAGTGCTAACACATGGAATAACATGGATGAATCTTGAAGACCTTATACTGAGTGAAGCAAGCCAGGCATTGAAGGATGAACAGTATATGACCTCACTGATTTGAATTGAGGAAAGTGAGCAGACACTTAGAATCATGGTCTGAAAGATAGGTTAACAAGGGAGCGAGAGAGAAGAATAGGTTGTGAGCCATTACCCATGTGGACATAATCTATGGTAAAGTGTTAGAGTATAGTTGCATATTGAAGGATAGAACAGGTGGGTAGTGATATTACTGGGTTTGGTGGTCCAGGGTTAACAGGTGGGTAGATAAGGAAGGGCAGGTTAGAATACAGGGCATCTAACTGTGAATCTTGTCATCCCATGAGTCAAGACAGCGGAGTTCATATGCCCCAGCGGGATGGGGAAGAAGGAACAGAAAAGATCAAATGGGGTATTTAGTGAACATGGGAAATGTTCTTCATTACCTTACAGTAATGGACACAGGACATGGTAAATATCATCAAAAATTGTTAAATTGTACCGTCTAAATTGTAAACTATACTGTAAACCATTGACAATGTTTAGTTGCTATATTTCACTATCTGTATAACAGTTATAACAATGCTAACATCCATTAAAAAAATGATTTTAACATGGGGTGGGGAAGGGGGAGGGAGGTTGGGTATGTGGGTGTCACTAGTATTCAGTGTGTGAC
Source organism: Cabassous unicinctus (assembly GCA_029593785.1). Lineage (NCBI taxonomy): Eukaryota > Metazoa > Chordata > Mammalia > Cingulata > Chlamyphoridae > Cabassous > Cabassous unicinctus. Next base: position 22,490 of record JAQZBX010027718.1, on the reverse strand, counting down.
TTTGCTGTGACCTAAAACTTCTTTGAAAATTAAATGAAAATTTGGGAGACACTGGGGAATGATAGAGGGAAGATGTCATGGTACACTGGACATCCGATAATGCAGTGATAAAAAGAAAAAAGAATAATTTTTTTAAAAAAGGAATTTTTTCCCCCTTTTTTGAATGTCCCAATCTGCTAATTATATTTTTTTTTGGTTTTTTTTTTTTTAAATGAGTTTCCTTGTATTTTATCTCTTGCCTTTAAGTGTATCATTATTATCTCATTTTCCTATTAATTGCATTTGGTTATTATATGGGCTTCATCTTAAAGGAAGGCTTAGATCACAGAAGGGTTACAAGGGGGGCTGCAGAGGATCATTGGTGGGGAGTGTCTGGGATGGGGGATTCCTGGGAGTAAGTTCATCTCAATATACGTGAAAGATATATAAATTTGTTCAAATTATCAAGGGATGGGGCATGGTCACAGTGGGTAGACAATCACTCAATAAATGAGGAAATCTGAATTCCCAGCCTGGAGAACTCTGCAACATTCTCCAAGTGAGCAGCAACAGTCCCCTGAGTGCAGGGGCAGTATCTGGCAAAAGAGGATGGCCCACTGTTGGGTTCTTTTTATTGATGACTATCCTTATGAGTCTTTGTCTTGTAATTGAAACTCAGCCTACTGTTATGGCATGCCTAAGGGTTGCCACCTGAGAGCCTCCTTGTTGCAACTACAGTCTAGGCCTGCAAAACTTGTATTACACATGACTGTGGCTCTGTCCATATCCTTGGCAAAGGAGATAGTTGAGAGGAGCTGCATTGGACTCTGTTGTAATGAGGGCAGCTTGAGCCTCCACAGCTTACAGAATCAGCTACACCTTTGGCTCCTACTATGCAACCAGCAAGGGAGAAAAGGCAAGAAAGCCCTGAACTAAATAGTGAAACTGCAGCAAGAATAAATATATCTAATATGCCAGATGACAAGACATCAACAAAAAATTACAATTCATACCAACAGGAAGAAATGGCCCAGTTAAAGGATCAAGGTAAGCCTCCGGATAACATAAAGGAATTGAGACAACTAATGAAAGATGTTCAAACAAATCTCCATAATAAACTCAATGAAATAGCTAAAGAGATTAAGGATATTAAGAGAATATTGGGAGGGGATTGTCGAAACATGGCTGACAGATAAGACATAAAATTCTTAGCTCTCACTAAAACAACAAAGAAAAGTCAGAGGCTGCCATGGGGACCAGCTTTGGGGCACAGCAAACCAGGACACTGCTTCACAACTTCCAGAAAAGTGAGCATCAGAGACACGAAGAAGCCATAACAAGTAATTTTAAGTTATTAAACCTCCCTGCTGCTGGGAAGGGCTCCCCTCACCCACCCCTGAGATATTAAGCAAGGGTAAAACTCTTAGTGAATTGTATTTAACTGAGAGTACAGCAGATGTCTACCTCCACAGGAAGGTGCTCTGAGTAATCTAGCAGGGTATTGGACAGATAAGGAAGCCAGGAATAATCAGGGGTTGCTTACCACAGTGGCAGAAAGGGCCACACACACCCAGTCCTCAGGGTGGACAGACTAGGTGGAGACACAGCCCCCTTCTCCAAATGGGAGTGTGACGGCAGATTACCTGTGAGGATGTGGGATCTGGGAGATTGGAGAGTAATTTTTTCGTTGCGAGATTAGCTAGCTGGGTCCCCCTTGAATATCAGAAGGGACACCGATTAGACAAGGAGAGGGGAGGGGAATTGCCTCAGCCTGATGGAATTACATCAGTGAGGAGGCAGAGCCAGGCTGCACTCAGCACCAATCCAGCTGACTGCAGCTGAAACTTTATGACAGGGAACATATAGAAATTTTTTTGTATTAGCTTTTATTGGATCTCTTATTTTTTTAAAAAGTTCATTTTCTTTTATTTCCCTTTCTTTACTCACTAAAACCAAGTTTAAAGCCTGCAGAGGTCAGGATACAGGATGAGTAATTGAGGAAAACCAGCAGCCTGAGAAGATCTTTAGGGGCAAAAGAAAGAAGGCTGTTTTTCCATATTTATTATTATTTTTTCATCTGTCTCCTTTTTTAAATAAATGAATTACTGCTACCTTGCTTCTTGCTTGTTTTGCATCCTCTCCCTTTGTGTCTCTGCTTGTTTATTTTTGTTTTTTTCTTCATTTATTCTTTTGATTAATGATCTTTTCTACCTATGCTTTTTTTCCCCCACACCTTCATCTTTATATCTTTGGATTTCCATTGTTGTTATTTCATTCTATGTCTTTTATTTGGTCTCCAATTTTTCTTGTGTGTATTTCTCCCTCTCTTGCTTTTTCTCTGTATCTTTCTCTTTTTCACTTTTTTGTTTTTCTCTTTTCTGTCCTCTTTTACCCTCTTCTCACCATTCCATCATTTTGATTCATTCTATATATTTTTTTCTCTGTTCTGTTTCTTGATTCCTTGTTTCTATGCCACTTTACTAATCTTATTCTTCTGTGCTTCTTACTCATGTTAATTTTTTTTTTATTTTTGGTCTGCTGTCTTTTACTATTACCATTACGATTATTCTCTTTGCTTTCTTATCTCTTCCCTTTTCTCTGGTGCTAATTTTTTTTATTATTTCAAAGGAACATAAGCACATCTCTCTCACAGAAAATGGCTGAGTGGGGGCCAGATCCTGGCCAAGAGAGCGGTTTTGGTCACCCACAGATTAGGAGGCTGCAGGACATCCATCTGGAGGGAGCTGGATGAAGAGATAAATAACTCAAGGTGCTGCTGCCTTGATTCTTGGATACTATGTTTCAACTTCCTTGATTTCTCCTTGTGTCTGTGTGTGATTTCTCCAGTGTCTTGATTTCTCCTTGTGTCTTTGTGTGTGATTTCTCCAGTGTCTTTGCATACGAATTTTGTATACCAATGTGATCTCTTTTCCTTCCCTTATAATTCTATCTTCTGCTTTCTGTTGTTGTTCTTACATTCCATCTCTCTTTGTTTAGTCCTCAGTTTTTCTAGTTTTTACTTCTACCTGGTCTGTCCTGTTTTCTTTCTTTTATTAACTTTTTTCTTTTTATCATTTCTTATGTCTTTCCCTCTCTCCTCATCACACTTGCCTTTTAATACAGTCTATACATTTTTCTCTATTTAGTTTCCCATTTCAATGTTGGTACCCAACTATTCTATTCCTATTATTCTACACTGCTCATGACAGTTAAATATTCATTTTCCAAGGTCTTAAATGGTTGCTCTTCTAACAATTACTATTAGTATTACTACTATCCTTTTACTTTTCTTACATCTTTCACTTTCTCTGGCCCTAAATTATTCTTCTAAGGGAACATAGAATACAGCAATGAAATAGAATAATATGAAAAAATGTCAAAAAGAAAATTTAATACACACACAAAACTGCAATTAAATAAATCCTTAGAGTAAAGAAAGATGCTAATCAACTGAATAAACCTTACAAGCTACAAAGATGAACAGAGAGCAAGAAAAAATTACAAACCATACTAAGAAACAGGAAGACCTGGTCCAGTCTAATGAACAAATTAAAAACCAGGAAGAGGTGCAGAACTTTGAACAACTAAAAAAATTGTCCAAAGAAATGTCATGGACCAACTTAACAAAGTGAAGGAAGAGATTAAGGATATTAAGAAGACACTGGGAGAACATACTGAAGAAATTGAAAACATACATAGAAAGATAATAGATATGATGGTGATGAATGTCACAATCCAAGAGATCAAAAAGACACTGGATGCACTTAATAGTAGATTTGAACAAGCAGAGGAAAGAATTAGTGATGTGGAAAACAGTACATCTGAAATCAAACAGATAGTATAACAAATAGATAAAAGATAGAAAAAATCCATCAAGTACTTAAGGATGTCAATGACAACACAAAATACACAAACATATGAAACATATGCATTATAGGCATCCCAGAGGCAGTAAAAATGGGAAAGGGGACAGAAGGAATGTTGGAGGAAATAATGGCTGAGAACTCTCCAACTCGTTTGAAGGAGATGGATATACAAGTCCAGCATGCACAGCACACCCCAAACAATATAAATCCCAGGAGGACTACACCAAGACATAATCATCAAATGGTCCAATGCTCAAGACAAAGAGAAAATATGGAAAGCAGCAAGCAAAAATGGGAACATGACATAAAAGTAAACGTCAATAAGATTAAGTGCTGTATTCTAATCAGAAAACTTGGGGACAAGAAGACAATGGAATGACATAGTTAAGCTACTAAAATAAAAAATAAAAAACTTCTAGCCAAGAATTCTCTATCCAGCAAAGCTGGTTGTCTAAAATGATGGAGAGTTCAAAATATACAGAGATAAACAGAAATTAAGATAGTATGCCAATACAAATCCTGCCCTTCAGAAATACTAAATGGTGTTCTGCAGGCTGAAAGGAAAAACAGGAGAAAGAGAGTTGGAGTAGAGTGTAACAACAAGAACAACAACAACAAAAACATATGACATATATAAACCCAAAGAAAATATGTCTAATGAAAATAATTCCTTGAGAGTAATAACACTGAATGTTAATGAATTTAACTCACCAGTCAAGAGACACAGATTGACCAATGGATAAGAAAATATGAGCCATCTATATGTTGTCTACAAGAAACCCATCTTAGACCCAGGGATTCTAGGAGGCTGAAAGTGAATGGCTGGAAATCAATCTTGCAAGCAAACAATGACCAAAAAAGGGTGGGAGTAGTTATAATAATACCAGATCAAATACAGTTTAAATGCAAAACTCTTGTAAGAGACAAAGATGGACACTGTATAGTAGTGAAAGAGGTTCTCTTTCAAGAAGAAATAACAATTATAAACACTTATAGACCTTACAGGGGTGACTCAAAATATATGAGACAAGTGCTGGTAAAACAAAATGGAGAAATAGATGCCTGTGCAATTATAGTGAGGGACTTTAATATAACATTATCACAATTAGACAGAATATCTTGACAAAGAATCAATAAAGAAACAAAGACTTTGATTAATACATAAGAGGATCTGGATCTAATAGACATATACATAACACTACACCCAAACAACAGGGTATACATTCTTCTTGAGTGCACATGGATCATACTCCAAGATAGACCACATGCTAGGCCACAGAAAAAATTATCAATGATTTCAGAAAGCTTGAGATTATACGAAGTAATTTCACTGACCAAAATGAAATGAAATTAGAAATCATTAAGAGCCAGAGAACCAGATTAGGCAAAAAGAAATGGAAGTTAAACAACACACTCTTAGACAAACAGTGGGTAAAGGAGGATATCCCAAAATAATTCAGTAACTACCTGGAACAAAGGAAAATGTCAACATAACATATCAAAATCTATGGAATGCAGCAAATGCAGTATTGAGAGGGAAATTCATAGCCATAAATGCATATAACAAAAAAGTAATTAATTCATAAACCTCACTGCACACCTCGAGGAATTGGAAAAACAACAACAAAGTAACCCCAAAGGAAGTAGAAAGAAGGAAATAAAGATTATAACAGAACTAAACAAAATAGAAAATAAGAAAGCTTTATAAAATCAAACAATCCCAAAAGCTAATTCTTTGAGAAGATCAATAAAATTTACAAATCCTTAGCCAGATTAACAAAGAAAAAAAGAGCAGATGCAAATACACAAAATAAGAAATGAGGAAGGGATTCTAAAACTGACCCTACAGAAATAAAGAGCATTATAAGAGGCTATTTTGAGAAATTGTATGCCAACTTGAATGATAATTTAGAGAAAATGGACAAATTCCAAGAAACTCACAAGCAGCCTATATTGATGAAAGAAGAAATTGATGAACTCAACAGTCCAATTGCAAGTAAAGAGACAGACTCAGTCATCAAAATCCTCCAAACTAAGAAAAGTCCAGGAACAGACAGCTTCACAGGAGAATTATACCAAACATCATGGAAAGAACTAACACCAATTCAGCTTAAAGTCTTCTAAACAATGGAAGTAGTAGGAACATTTGCCTAACTCATTCTATGATGCCAGGATTACCCTAATACCAAAGCCAAACAAAGTTGTCATAAGAAAGGAAACTACAGACCAATCTGTCTAATGAACCTAGAAGCTAAAATCCTGAACAAAATACTTGCTAATTGTATTCGGCAACACATCAAATAAATTATACACCTTGAGCAAGTGGGTTTCATCCCGGGTATGAAAGGATGGTTCAACATAAGAAAATCAGTCAATGTAATACACCCCTTAATCAGATTTTTAAAAATCATGTAATATTCTCTATAGGTTTAGAAAAAGCATTCGACAAAATACAGCACCACTTCCTGATAAAAGCATTGCAAATGAAAGGAATAAAAGGAAACTTTCTGAATGATAGGAATAAAAGGAAACTTTCTGAAGAAAACATCATCTTCTATGATGAAATCCTCAAAGCTTTCCTCTAAGATTGGGAACAAGACAAGGATGACCACTATCACAGCTCCTATTTATCATTTTGTTAGAAATACTCACTCAAACACTGAGAAAAGAAAAAGATATAAAAGGCATACATATTGGAAAGGAAGAAGAAACATTTCACTATTTGCAGATGACATGATCCTATACATAAAAAAACCCTGAGAAATCTACAACAAAGCTTTTAGAAGTTATAAATGAGTTCACTAAAGTCGCAGGGTATAAGATCAGGGCTCAAAAATCAGTAGCATTTCTGTACACCAGTGTATTAGTCAGCCAAAAGGGTGCTAAGGTGAAATACCAAAAATGGTTTGGTCTTTATAAAGGGTATTTATTTGGGGTACAAGTCCACAGTTACCAGGCCATAAAGCATAAGTTTCTTCCCTCTCCAAAGTCCATTGTCACGTGTTGGTGCAAGATAGCTGCTGGCGTTTTCCAGGGTTCAGGCTTCTGGGGTTCCTCTCTTCCCAGGGCTGCATTTCTCTACATGCTTAGCTCCTGTTTCCTCCACAAGGTCAGCTGTAGACGATCAGGTGAACAGCTTGCTTCACTTCTCCTGGGGCCTTCTTTCCAACATCAAAACTGCTTCTCAAAAGACTGCTTCTCAAAACTGTTCTTGCCATGCCTTTTATATTTGATTCCCCACGCACCAAGGGGTGGAGCTCAACACCCTAATCATAACCTAATCATGCCCAGATTAACAGATCAGTTTACAAGCATGATCAACTTATATTTTTGGAATTCATAATTACATCAAATTGGCCAACGGTTACAGGTTACACTCCACCCTCTGAATTGCAAAAATTCTTTACAATATTCAAATACCTTAAATCATATCATATCATAATCATTTTAAAGAAACACAGTTCATCCTGAGGCAAAGTCCCTTTTGCTATAGACCTCTAAAACTTACAAAACTATTTAACTGCTTCCAATACACAAATGGAAAGACAAAAGATAAACATTTTCAATATCATAAGGAGAAATTGGCATGTTAAACATGAGTCATGGATCCTCTGCAGTTCAGTAAACCTTCAAGGCATCCTCCTTTGGATTTCAAAGTCTGAGTCATTCTTAAGATGATGGTTTCTTCTCCTTGGGGCCACATGGGACCCACCCTTTCCACAGGCTTGCCCAACAGCCATTTTCTTGGTTCCACCCTCATCAAGCATCTGGGTGTTGAACAAGTCCAGACCTCATCCTCCAAGAGTGTTGGGGTGATTGCCACAGCTTACCCAATCTTTGTGTTAAAGTCTTAGCCCCCTTGTACAGTGAGGTGAAGACAACTTTCCCCCTAACCTTTGGCATAGAGGTTCAACCCTATCAGAGCAACGAGTTGACCACCTGGCCTTCCCTAAACTTTGGCATAGAGGATCAACCCTCTCAGAGCAATGGGTTGACCACCTGGCTTTCTCTAATGCATGGGGTACAGGTACTCCCCTCTCAGAACTATGGTGTGTTGATGTTAGCCGCCCTAATCTTTGAGGAATGTGCTCCACCCTCTCTGAACTCTGGGATGGCAGAACTCTCCCAGAACAACGGGTGGGGACATCCACCCTATTCAACTGCTGGGGAAAACTCACCCTCTTTGCACCATGGGGTATCAAAACTTTCTCAGAACATTGGGTAGGAACATCCACCATCTTCAACTGCAGGGGCAAACTCACCCTCTCTGTACACATGGGTGGGGCTCCTCTCTCAGCCCAAGGAGATGTCTTAAGTCCAGATCTCTGCTTCCACAATTTTCTTCTTAAAGCTGATTCTCCTTCAATCTCTCCTTTCCATGTTCTCTTTTGTCCAAGCTGACAGTGGTTTTGTTCATACAGCTCTCTCAAAAACTTTGTTGGTTTAGCATGCAGGAAGCAGGGGTCCAAGCCATCAGACAGTAAGACTTTCCACAAATCTTACCGAGATAACTGCAGCTTCAATTCTGATTTACAAGTTCCAAGCTTAGTAAAGTCTTCAAATAGGGCATTTTCATCTGGGAATTTGATTTCCAGAAATTTGGAAGTTCCGGAATCAGTTTCTGTTTTCTTTGTGCCCAAAAGTTCAGTCCTTAGTGAGTTTTGCTCATCTAGTATTTTGCTACAAGCTGCAAGGAGAAGCCAAGCCACATTCTCTGAGTTTACATTGGAAAGTTCTTCAGCTAAATGCTTCGGTTCACCATTTTCAAATTCTGTCTTCCATATAACACCAGGAGTTAATCTTGCTAAGTTGTCCACAACTTTAAAACATGGATCACCTTTCCTCCAGTGTCCAATAAGAGCTTCATCATTTACTTCTAAGGCATCATAGAAAGTCTCTTTAGCATCCATATTATTATCAACGGTCTCTTCAAATGGATCTAGGCCTTTTCCATCAAGCATTTCACAATTCCTCCAAAAAATGCCCCTTATCCATTTATAAAACCTTTCCCACATTTTGGTAATTACAAAAGCACTTCCCCAATCCTCAGTACCAAATTCTGTATTAGTCAGCCAAAGGGGTGCTACGGTGAAATACCAAAAATGGTTTGGTCTTTATAAAGGGTATTTATTTGGAGTAGCAGTCCACAGTTACCAGGCCATAAAGCATAAATTTCTTCCCTCTCCAAAGTCCATTGTCATGTGTTGGAGGAAGACAGCTGCTGGCGGTTGCCAGGGTTCAGGCTTTTGGGGTTCCTCTTTTCCCGGGGCTGCAAATCTCTCCGTGCTTAGCTCCTGTTTCCTCCACAAGGTCAGCTGTAGATGATCAGGTGAACAGCTTGCTTCACTTCTCCTGGGGCCTTCTTTCCAACATCAAAACTGCTTCTCAAAAGACTGCTTCTCAAAACTGTTCTTGCCATGCCTTTTATATTTGATTCCCCACCCACCAAGGGGTGAGGCTCAACACCCTAATCATAACCTAATCATGCCCAGATTAACAGATCAGTTTATAAGCATGATCTACTTATATTTTTGGAATTCATAATTACATCAAATTTGCCAATGGTTACAACCAGTAACAAGCAATCTGAGGAGGAAATCAAGAAATAAATACTGTTTACAATTGTAACTAAGAGAATCAAATACCTAGGAATAAATTTAATTAAAGATGTAAAGGACTTATATACAGAAAAGTACACAACACTGTTAAAGGAAATTAAAGAAGACTTAAATAAATGGAAGAATATTTCCTGTTCATGGATAGGAACATTAAACATCATTAAGATGTCTTTCCTAAGCAAAATAATCTACAGATTAAATGCAATCACAATAAAAATCAACAGAGCACTTTCTAATGAGTTGAAAAACCTAATTATAAAATTTATTTGGAAGTGTAAGAGGCCCTGAATACCCAAAGACATATTGAAAAAGAAAAATGAAATTGGAGGTACCACACTACCTGATTTTAAACTTACTACAAAGCTTCAGTGGGTAAAACTGCATGGTATTGGAACAAAGATAGACATACTGATCAATGGAACTGAATTGAGAGTTCTGATATAGAACTTCACATATACACTCATCTTATATTTGACAAGGCTGCCAAACACACTCAACTGGGAGAGAATGGCCTCTTCAACAAATGGTGCTTGGAGAACTGGATATCAGTATCCAAAAGGATGAGAGGAACACCATCTCACATCTTATACAATAATCAACTCAAGTTGGATCAAAGATCTAAATATAAAAACCAAGACCATAAAAACCTTGGAAGATAATGTAGGGAAGTATCTACAGGACCTTGTAATAAGAAATGACACACAAAGCACAATTACCAAAAGAAAAAATAAATAAATGGGTTCTCCCTAAAATTAAAAATTCCTGCACCTCAAAGGACATTATCAAGAAAGTAAAAAGGCAGCCTATCCAAATGGGAGAAAATATTTGGCAACCATATATCTGATAGGAACCTGACATCTAGCATATATAAAGAAATCATAAACTTCAAAAATGAAAAGACAAAAAAAAAAAGCATTTAAAAAAATGGGCACGTGACCTGAAAAGACACTTCTCCAAAGAAGAAATACAAATGTCTAAAAAGCACATGAAATAATGCTCAACATCACTAGATATTTGAGAAATGAAAATTAAAACTACAATGAGATACCATCTTACACCCATTAGACTGCTGGGAATTTAAAAAAAAGGATGAATATAAATGTTGGAGAGGATGTGGAAAAATGGGAACCCTCATCCACTGCTGTTGGGTATGCATAATGGTCCAGCCATTGTGAAGGACATTGTGGAGGACATTTTGTGTCCCAGCCCGCGGGACAAGTCAACGGAGACTCCGAGCTATCCAGCAAAGGATTGAGACAAAGACACGGACAAAACAAAAAACTGTGCTCTTTATTCTGCTAACATGGCTTCTCTGCGGCTTCTTCCTTATGCTGCTGCGCGGGTTACATTCAGCTCTTTTATAAACAGGGAAAGGGGAGGGAAAAGGGAAATGCCTTTAGGTTTAGGTATCAGTACATGATTGGATAATTTGAGATCCTAGGCGTAGTGACTATTCCCGCGAGCGGGAACTTGTTCCCGCGCGCGGGAACTTTGTGGCGCGAACTTAGGGAGAAGGAGAAGGAGAAGACAAAGAAGGAGAAGGTAGAGACGGCCATGATAGTTATATTCATACAACATCGCCCCCAACAATTTTGGTTCCTCAAAAAACTAACTATAAGACTTACATATTATCCAGGAATTCCACTGCTGGGTATAAACCCAGAAGAATTAAAACAATGTCACAATCAGATATATGCACACCATATAGCAGCATCATTCACTATTGTCAAAATTTGGAATCAACTCAAAGGCCTATCAACAGATTAATCAATAAAAATATATATATAGTATATACATACAATGGAACATTACTCAGCTATAAGAAGAAATACAGTGCTAACACATGGGATAATATGGATGAATTTTGAAGATCTTATGTTGAGTGAAGCAAGCCAAACATTGAAGGATAAATAGTATATGCCATCACTGATATGAATTATGCAAATTGAAAAGACTCAGAGAACTGTTGTCTGGAATATATGTTTACAGGAAATAGAGAGAAGAAGGATTTGAGCCAACACCTATATGGACAAAATATATGGTAAGGTGAATGTGTGTAATTTCATATTGAAGGAATATGACTGGATGGTAGTGCCCTTATTGGGTTGAGTGGTGCAGGTTTGACAGGTGGTTAGATTGGGGAGGGTGGGTTGGAAACTCCAGGGAACTGAGGGGAGTATCAGAAGAGGGACCAGGTGAACACTGGGATTTTGTGGGTATGTGATTGAAAGTACAAAGTTGGGAATGTTCTTATGGCAATATAACAAGGAATTGTTACTGGTTTAGGCTGTTGGATGGGGGGCATTCAGGACAGGGCACACCTGGAGCAGGCTTCTAGGGAGTGTGTGAGTCACCATTTTGTCATAATGTTTTGTATCAGTGGGTGGAGATCCACAAAATGAGCGGCATGGTGTTGGACTCCTATACTTGGGAGGACCTATTTGTTATCAAATAGAGTAGCAGGATTCTCTTGAGATGATGGGTGGTTCCTAAATAGGGAGGACAAACCAGTGTGTCAAGACCTTAGTGGTGTTGCATGTAACTATGAATCTTGTCATCAAGGAGTGAAGCCAGGTGGACACCGAGGAACAGAATATATCAAACAGAGGGTATTTAGTGGGCAATGGAAGTGTTCTAGATGGTCTTACAATGATGGACACAGGCCATGTTAAATATCATTAAAATTTATAAAAGTGTACAGTCTAAAATGTAAACCATAATGTAAATCATTGACCATGTTTAGTAGCTATGTTTTACTATTTGTATATCAGTACTTACAAAGGTACCATCCACATATAAAACATATTAATACGGAAAGGAGGAAAAGGAGATGATGTTGGCAATATGAGAGTCCCCTGTATTCTTTATGTGTCTTTACTGTAACCGAAAACTTATTTGAAAACAAAATTCCCCAAGACCCTGGGGAATAAATGGACGAAAATGCCACTGTACAGACAGGACAACAGATATTACAGTGATGAAAGGCAAAATGTCAAAAAAAATTTTTATATTTTCATTATTTTTAATATCCTAATCTTTAAATTTTATTTTATTTTCAGTTTTATAATGTTTATGAATTTTATTTCTTATATTTAAACTTATAATTATTATTCAATTTTCTATTGATTGTATTTGGCTATTTTAATGGCCTCATTTTTGAAATAGGGTGGGTCACAGAAGGGTTACAATGGTGGCAGGGGAGGATCATTGGTGTGTAGTGTCAGTAATGGTGTATACATGGGAGGAATTTCACCTCAGCATATATATAAAGTATATAAATATGTTCTAATGATCATGGGGCATTGTCAGAGTGTGTGGAGACTTACACAATAACCAAGATAATATTGAATTGCCACCCTGGAGAGCTCTGCCACATTCTGTAATGGAACAGCAATAGTTGCCCAAGTGCAGGTGCAATTACTGGCAAAGGAGGATGATCAATTTATGGGCCCTTGATATTGATGACTATGCCTATGAGCTTTGCTCTTGAAATTGAAACTTAGCCTATTATATGGAGTGCTTTAGGGTTGCCTCTTGAGAGCCTCCTTGTTGCTCAAATGTGGCCTCTCTCTAAGACAAACTCAGCAAATGAATGCATTACCTTCCCTCCTGCGTGGGTCACGACTCCTGGGTATGAGCCTCCCTGGAACTGAGGGATTGCTACCAAGCATCAACTGGCAAATCAACTGGAAAAAGACCTCAAATAAAAGGGGGAAAAGTTAAAGAAAAATGAGTTTATATGGCTAAGAGACTTCAAATTGTGTCGTGAGGTCATCCCAGATGTAACGCCTATGCACATCTCCGCAGGATCTCATAGTGGATACTACCCCAAATAGTGGGGCTCCTGAGTGTTCTGGAGACTCCCAGGTCCTATGGTCAAGGCAGATAGCTCCAAAGTTTGGTGCCTTGTCATTGGGCCCTACTTTGAAGTTTATGCTCCTGAGAGTGACAGAGTTGGAATCAATTATGACTTCCCTACACATGACTCATTTGTCCCTCTATTTAAACCTATACTTGGTGTTGGAGCTTGTAGGTGTGCATCCAAGAAACTGGAGTCTATAGGCTGTCCATGTTCCAGCTGGGCCTGGAAACTCAGCAGAGTTGCAACACCTACTCTACAGTTCATTGGTCTCATGCAGGACAAAAAATAATGATATGATGATGGACAATGACCGTCCCAAGGAGTGACAGTGTCTGAAACTGCAAGCAAGATAGTCCCATGTATCTTCCCCATGGGATATAAGTTCCATCTCATATGTAGGTGGAGTGGACATCACCATCCCAGAATCCTCAGAATTGAGGAAAGAACTACTGACTAAAGTAGACTTACTGATATTCTACTATACACATATTGTGATTCTAGCAGTGTAAGAAATTACAACATTGATGTGGTTCCAATGGCCACTGGAGGCTCTCAGGACAGGGAGCGGGAAAAAAAGTTGTAATATGGGGGCTTTTTCAGGACTTGGAAATCACCCTGAATGAGACAGCAATGACAGATATAGGCCATTTCATATCATCACATAACATGCAGAACTGCGTGGGAGAGAGTGTAGACTACCATGTGAACTATGGTCCATACTTAATGGCAAATCTCCAGGATGTGTTTATCAGTTGCAATGAATATGCCAGACTAAGGAAGGATGCTTATGTGGGAGGATGTGAGTGGTGTGGTGAGTGGGGCATATGGAAATCCCTATATTTTTTGTGTAACATTTATGAAACCTAATTTTCTTTCAAAATATTTTAAAAAATTATTTTTAAAAAGTGTGTTAGAATTACTTAGGGATATTGTTAGAATTTTACTGTACTAAAAGTGTGATCCCAAATTGTGGGAACCACACGTTTAGTAGCAAGAACAAAGAGCAATTGAATCCAATTTACTTCTGGATAAGAGACAAAGGAACACAATAGTAAGTTTTCCAATTAAGATTCTTCAGAAAACCTACAATTATTTAGTTAAATAATTAAAAAAAATAAATCTCCCAGGTAAATCTATAACACAGGGTTGTTACACTTTGCACTAATGCTTTTATGTATTTTTAGCAGTTTGTTTTAAAAATAATTAAAAACTCTCCTGGGACCAAAGGCAGCTGGAAAGTCACCTTTCTTTTTAAGATATTTGCCAGAAAGTGTAACAAAAACAGAGGTCATTTTAAGTTCCAATTAAACTTATCTTGTGTAATTTATCCAAGCCTTAACACATACCCACATAAGAATTATGATTCATCACCTTATTTCACATATTCTTCATCCCTTATACTAGTAGAGTGCAGTATGCATTTTCATCTCATTGGTGGTTTGGCAAAATTATGAAGCCTGTGTATTTGAAAGCAATTTGATTTATGAACCATGCAATCTCTTTGTTGATATTTTTGTTTCATATTTCTTAAATTTGCTTATGTCAATTTTGGATATGTTTGAAAACACAAGTATAGTTTACATGATGAAAAATGTGAATTTTACATTCCATAGAAAAAATGAATAAATTGTAATCTTTGAATTTACCTTTCTCCATGTAGAATCACAACTTAGATGATTCTCCTTTGCTTCCATCTTTATATTATATATGATCAATTTAGCTCCCTTCAGTCACAATGTATTCCAAGAGATCAGGGATTCTGTAGAGAGGGTAAAAAATCAGAAGACATGAAAGAATACAGATCACCTTCAAATTATTAAGTTTAAATTATTTGCTCTTTACTCTTTAGTGTATACTTATTTTATTTTATATGCAAAATCAATCCACAGTCTCTGCTCTCGATATGGATGTCACAATGCTACAAATAAAACAAACAAAGCCATGTAAAAACAGTACCTGATTCTATCAGAAGTCTTTACATATTGTACTGGGTGAAGAACATAGAGAAATGATTTGTCTTGGGGCATCGGAAAGGTTCATGTAGGGATAAACTATTGAGGAGGACCCTGACTTTATTAGAGTCTCTGCCTGTCAATCTTTCAGGTTTAAACATTTCTAGGCAGAGAAGGAAGGCCTGACCATGTACCTATGAATTTAAATTGATTATAAATAATCTTGTGAGGATAAGGTAATCACGAATGCCCTTAGGTATAAACAGACATAAATGTTTCTAGAACTTACCAGTGACCACATCAATGTGTCTTGGACCTCTAGTGGGTATTTCAGGAAGTGGAATGGTGGCAGATGCCTTGATGGGAACAGGGGAGCAGAAAGGCCCTTTGTGAACATCAACAGGGCACCACTTAGGGGCTTGCTGCAAGATAACTTACAGCACATTTTATTATTAATTAATCAAATATTATTAAATTGTCTAAAATTGTCAATCACAGCCTGAAACATATTCAGGCTTATTATATTTGGAGCAAAATGCCAAAATAATTGGAACATTTTTAAAGACAAACAATAAAAACATGAAATTTCATTTGGGCTTTAGTAAGATGGATGGATGGATGGATGGATTGAAAAATACTTAAAATAATTGCAATCATGTTCTGTCTAAATACGTTAGCTAAAGTGAGAATTATATCATAACTGAGTGGAGAATGAATATTAATAACAGAAAATTTACTTCTGAAAGTGTTAATGAATATGAGACTTTTAAAAACACCATCAGATTTATTAATGGAAAAGCATGAATGGCATGCAGATATATATAAATTAATATTCAAGAATAGAATGTTGAGATTTAATTTTGAATAGTATGTAAATTTTCTCCCACAGATCAGTTAATAAACATTGGTCATAAACATTGCTCTGGGAGAATTACAAACATTAAAAAAAAAAGTCTAAAAAATAATACTTTATTACTTGATATCAAATGTATAAAATAAACAGATTTTTTAAATTAATAAAATAATATATACAATATCAAAAATTGCTGGCTCTGGGTTTTTGGGGGAGGGGTATGCTAGAGTTCTCTATGTGGGTTTTGCAATTAACTTGTAAGTTTTAAATTCTTTCAAAATAAAAGATTTTTTAAAGAAAATAATAAAGTGTACATAATAAAAGAATACAAAAGACAAATTTTGAGTTTAAGTGATTCTTTCATAATTTCTTCCTCAATATTTCATTTATTCAAAAAATAAGGCAAATTATCGGCATAAGTGGCCCCTGCCTCCACTACTCCCTGCTCATCGCTAGTTCCATCATTGCTGTGGCAACTGAATCTGTGCCCTGAGGGAACTGGAGACCATTCCCTGAAGAGAAGGATGTGACATATTCCCGGGTTTCACTTCCAGTTGCCAAATCTGCCCATCTCCTGCATGGAGCTCATAGTTCCAACACCGTCATCCAGGCCTTCAGAAAACAGGACATGACTATGGAGCATTATAGTCAAATTGGTCACAATTTTTAAAATTGTGTGGTTTTTAGTTGACCTTCATGAGACACAAGTGCTTGACATGTGCCTTTGTTTTGGATTTTTTTTTTTAATTTTTTTTATTTGTAAAATGATATATAAATACATATGCATATATGTGCATTTGTTTACATAAATGTTATTTGTTATATATATATATACATTTTATAAAGGTGCCTAGATTACCCAAATATTTGAAATGAAGAAAGTATCCAGCAAAATGCAGCAGATGATGACCACTGAAATGAAAGCTTAACTTAATCACCTAAATGTAATCTAATCCCCTCTTATTCCACACCCCAGCACTCAACTCTCCTAATTTTTCATTCTTCCTCTGCAAATACTGATCACATGAGTCATCTAAACCCATATGGAATCCTTTTGGAAGAAAACAAAAATGTTTAAATGAAGGAAATGTATCATTTTTTATAACAGGTTAGAAAAAGGAAATACCTTTAACTTTTTTTTTGAAATAGCTTTAACTTTTGATTCTTGAACTAACTAAAACAGGAACTTGAATAGCTGACTAATTATTGGGGGACCTCTTGATGGTTAATTTACCAAACTTCTAAACCTGGACTTGGGCAATTGAGCTAAAAAGACTTTGAAGAAGTGACTGTGGAGTAGTGAGTTTGATTTAAAAAAAAATCCTGAGATGATTTAATTAATTTCTTAAATCTAAAACTGAGGTTTTACTTTTCCAGACCAAAAGTATTTTAAACAACCCACATTCATTCTGCAAAGATTAATATTGATACCAAATATTTAATATTAAAAATTTTTGTCTTTATTTTGAATCCCATCAACAGACATAATATTCAATATCTAACTACAATGATAATATGGAAACATTTTGTTTGTATTAATAGGGAAAAAAAAAACACTCTCTGGAGAAACTGTTTGCTTCACTTGTGGTAACATCTCTAATTCTGCCAGGTTTAAATCAAAACCTGATTGAGTTAAAGATGAGCAACAGGATATGAAGAAGGTGGGAGGATGGAACCTCTATATAAAAGCACCATGTAATTTGATCTCTCTCTCCAGACTGAGCTGACTGTGGAAGCAGCTGGAGGCCAGAGGAGAAACATTGTGAAAAGAGTTGAGTCCAGATGTACGTAATTGTTTTTTTACTTCTCAGATTTCTAAGAAGCACAGATTTGAGAATACAATTTCCACAGAATGGAGAAAATTATCACTTCGGCCAAGTCAATGTCAGGTTCAGCATGGACACTTAGGGATGTTTGGGTCCCCTTCTTCAGGAGCAGTTGTCAAAACTTAGATTTAGATATCCAAATAGAATAAATGAATATTCATCATTTCTCTTAATCAAATCACAGGTTAGGCTACTCTAAGAGAGGTGATTTGAATTTCCACTATTGACTTTAACCTTTCAGTTGCTGTTATGGATTTTTACCTCAGTCAGGTTGGACCATCTTGGAGAATCTAGACCAATGATTCCAACAGAAAAAACTATGACCTATGCATGTAATTATACATTTTTTTGTAGCCACATAATGAAAGTTTACAAAAATCCTTAATATTAATTTTAATATCCAAAATATTATTTCAATGTGATCAATTTTTAAAGTGTTATTAATGAAATAGTCCACATTCTGTTTTTCTTATTATATCTTCCAAATCCTCATCTATGTTACCCTTTCAGCACATTTCAATTCAGTGAATTAATTTATTGAACACATCTCATGTTTAATGACTGCATGTGACTAGTGGCTTTCCTATTGGACAGCCCAGACTAGAAACTTCCATCACCTTAGATTAAAGCTGAATGAGGAATCCTGTCTTTTGTTCCAACTAGAATTTCATTTATCAGTATTTCAAAGTCATGAGTTTCACATTTGTGTTTGTATTTATAATTTATCTTCATTATTTCATATCAAGGGTGGCAGTTTCTTTAGGCATGTTAAGAGAAAGCCCCAAAGCAAAGAATGGGAATTGGGCATCTGCTTCTTAATAATAGCAAATTCTATTATCTTCAGAATGTAGCCTCTGGACTGTGGGTCTACTAAATGGAAAGCTCTTCTCAGCCATCACTACACATTTCACTCAAATCCAGGTAAACCCTTAATTACACTGAGTAGGGATTTTTCTGAATATGGATATTGGAAACATTTCCTTTTATGACATTATCAATGGATCCCATATTTTTACATTCACCAGAATTTCTGCTGTAGAACCAATACACCCATGTTTTGTTCCTACAAATCCAGTTAAGGATGGTCAAGGCTTTGAGAATCTACCCTGTAATGAGTCTGCGCACTACCACTGCTCCAATTTATCTTAAGCAAAGTAAATAAAACTTGGCACACAAATATTTATGAAAAGAATGACTTTTTCTCGTAGTTAAATCTTTTCTGCTCATTTCATTCCTGTTGCATAAATACAGAAGAAAAATATGGACTGTTTCATGAATCATGAACATAAATTAAGTAGGTGAATTCGGAAAAATTACTTTTCAAATATTAAGTATTGCCATGGTTATGTTCTATGGGTCTTAGGTTTACAATTCCATTCCAATACATGCCATGAACTTTCATATCAATTTCTGAAAATTTTCCTTATAATTTTCTGTAAGAAACATGTCTGTTCTAGAACTCATAAATAAAATAAATATTTTGGATTTTACTCACCTGATTCTTTCATTTTCTACTTTTTTTATTTTTAAGAAGCTTTAGATTACATAAATATTACATCAAAATTGTAGGTGATACCCATATACCCCACCCTCTCTCCCTACCACACTTTCCCACATTAACAACATCTTTCATTAGTGTGGTATATGTGTTACAGCCAATGAACACTATTGAAACATTGTACTAGACAAGGGCTGTAGTTTACATTATAGTTTACACTTTGCACCACACAATTTTATAGGTTTTGACAATATGTATAATGGCCTTTATCTGTCATTGCAATGTCATTCAGAACAATTCCAATGTCCCCAAAATGCCCTATGTTACACCTATTCTTCCCTCTCCCTCCTCTTAGAAACTCTCATGACCACTGCCTTTATATTAATGAATACAAGTTCTTCCATTGCTGGAATAATAATAACTCTACTTTTGTCCATGTTTGCATACCACCCTTATGCTTGTTCATTCCACAATTTTGAGAATATTAGGATGGTGATGCCTACTCTGTTTCTGATTGAGAGTGGCCTTAGATCCCATGGGGCAGATGGATGGAATTGTCTTGCTTTCAGTGGGAGATACTCTCCTTTTTATTGTTATGCGTATTGTCCATCACCATTCTGTTGTTATGTTTCCTGGGTGAGCAAACTGAACTGGAGAGTAGGTTTTGCAACTCTGCTGAGATTCAAGACACAGGAAGCATATGAACAGACTGAAAATTCAAGTTTTTGGGACATATATTTAATGGCTGTAGTGTTAATAACAGGTTCAATTAAAAGGGGCAGAAGAGCCATGTGTAGGAAAATTATAAATGAGTTTACCTCTGTTACAAAAAAGGAGCATATATTCCAAAGTAAGGCCAACTGACAGAATGCTGAATTTCTGAAATTGTCTGCCCTGTCTATAGTGTCTGAATTTCTCTAGTGTCCTCAGTAACCCTGCTGTTTTAAACACTGTTTACTGTGGCAGTCAATGAGATCCTGCTGAGATGTGCATAAGTGTAACCTCTGGAATGACCTCTAGACTCACTTTGAAATCTCTTAGACTTAAAAACACATTCGTATTTAATATTTCCCACTTTTGTTCTATGTCTTTTTCCAAATGGATCACTACTTGGCATTTAATAATCACTTGGCATCAAGAAGCTCATCCCTGGAATCTATGTCCCATGCCAGGGGAGAAGATAGTTCATTTCTATGCTGAGATTGGTCTAGAAAGGCCATATTTGAGAAACAAGGAGGCTTTAAGACGGTAACTCTTTGGCAATATATTATTATGCAAAGTTTCAATTTCATAAGAACAACCACCATTAGCAAAGGCTTTTTGTAATGGTCTGTGCTCCTTTGCTAGTCACTGCCCATGTACTCTAGAGATTCTTGCCACTTTATTAGAGAATGTAGCAGGACTTCCCAGGATAGGAATTCAATATTCTTTTGGTGATTGTGTGGTTCCCCAACCACCAAGGTGACTAAATAAATATATTTCTATGCCATAGAAGCATGCCCCAGGTGTACCGCTCCCCACACTCTCACCCATTACAAACGCCCTAAACCAGTGATCCTCCCCTGACACAGTTGTGACCCTTTTGTGTTCCAAAACTTTCCTAAAGCAAGGCCAAAAAATAAAAAATAAAAAAAGGAAAATAAAATAATAATAAATAACAAATAGAATACAAAAATAAAAAATAAAAAATAAAATAATGTTTTGCAATGTGTCTTTCATCACCATAAGATCAGTTATCTTTTATGTAGAGTGAAAATTACTTCATATATGTTCCTCCAGTGTCTTCTTATTTTTGTTTCATCTTCAAAGAAGCTTTAGGTTTTAGAAAAGTCACATAGAATATGCAGGGGATTCCCATATACCCCACCTCTCCGCTTCTCCCACACTCCCTTATTAATAACTTTTCACATGTCTATGGTACATTTGTTACAATTGATGTACAAATATTGGCCAATACTTTACATTATGGTTTACATTTTTCACCATACACTTTTATAGGTTTGGTCTGTATCCATCATTGAAAGATCATGCAGAATAATTCCAAACTCCTAAAAATGCCCTATGTTACATCTATTCTATTCCTCCTCCCTCCTTTTGAAACCTATGGTAACCACTGAGTTTCAATTTTTGAAAAATAACGTTCATATTTACATGCAATAATATTGAGGGCTTGACATATTGGTGTGTTTTCTTTCATTTCAGACTGTCTATGTTCTTGACAGATTATTGTCCATTTATTTAAAAATGTAGAAGAACCCCCCATAATGAGAGTTTAATATTTTCTTATTTATTGTGTGGGCCTCTACTCACTGAAATAACACCTTGACAAGATGAACATTTTCATATTTCAGAGAAGCATGCCCCAGGTGTGCCTTATCCTACATATCACAACATAACCAAAGCTGTGCACAAGTAACCCTACCCTACTGTATTTTCCAAAAGAAACTTCCCACCATTGTACTTTAAACCACAGATCTAAAATTAACCAGAGCTCACTTGTTCCATTTTCTAGCCCTCCCCCAAGTTCCATGAAGGGTCCAAACCATCCCTATGCCCTTACTTTCCTTCACACTCTAGCATCATCAAACCAAATCACTTCACTGAACCACTATCATCCTGAACCACTGCCCAACAACCACCTTCCACCTTAACATAGATTTTGCATATATTGAGCATTACTCACCACCTTCTATTTCCTTTCTGCCTCCTGATAACCTATCTTCCACACTTTAGCTCTATGAGTCTGCTCAATTTATTTAAGTCATATCAGTGAGGGCATGCATTATTTGTCCTTCAGTGACTGGCTTACTTCACTGAACATAAGGTCTTCAAAATTCATCCTTGTTCATCTTTGTGTTAACACTGTTTGCACAGTAGTAGTCCATGGTATGTATATACCACATTTTGCTTATGCATTCATCTGTTGATGGATGCTTGAGTCGCTTCCAAATTTTGGCAATAGTGTATAATACTGCTTTGTATATTGGTGTACATAAAACTGGTCATGTTCCAGTGGGACTGCTTGATCATATGTCA